>VWZP01001128.1:1771359-1958752 GCA_013396995.1 Dicaeum eximium
CGCGCGACCGGCGCCGCTCCCCGCCGCCCGACCCGGAGCAAGGCGGCTGCACCCGCCCTCCCATCCCCCCCATTCCCTTTCCCGGGAGGGTTGGCATCTCCTTGGGTGGCGAAGCGCATTTTTATCGTCTCGGTGCAGGAGACACACTCCGGCTTTACACATTTTTTGACTTGGGGACGCTGGTTTAGAAGCAGGGAAAATCCCAAGCAAAACTTGAGGAGCGTAGGGGAGAAGGAAGGAGGAGGGTTTAGGGACTTCAAGCAAAGCAATGCCAGGGAACATTAAATTAGCGCACATAACTATTAAAAATGCATGGAGATGGAGTATTTAAAATTCCTCCATGACATATAATATTAATCCGTTTTATGTAAAATTCATACCTGTAACTTAATTTGGTCCATTAATGCACCAGATCACGTATTAGTAGATGTACCATGTTTTAAATATGATGCTGGAAATGTCCAGAGTTCTGTACTTTGAGACAGAGCATTAAAATTAACAGACATATACTCCTGAGTCCTGCTTAAGTCATCTTGTGGCATATTGTAACCTTTTAATTTAATAATGCAGTGTTGAAACTTCCTGTTAATTCCTGCTAAGGATTAAGAGCCACTGCGTATTTGAACGGGACGCCGGTGTAAGAAACTTGTTCCTGATCCTACAGACACTGCAGCACTGCAAGCTGCCCGTGAGCAAAGTAGGGCTCATTGCTTGGGCAAAGGGTTGAAGGAAGGAGTAAAGGCTGCAGGATCTGCCCCTAAGCTTGTAAGTCTAACCAACAGAAGGGAAGAAATCCATAATGGTGATTAATGATTACATGTCCCCTCCAAGCTTAGTCACAACGGGTGATATATAAAGGATACAGTGGGAAGCTGTCAAACCTAGAACTTGAATGAGGGGTGAGGCTGGATCATCTGAAGCGTATAATGAAGCACACTTGCATTCCCTCTCACCTCTTAAAGACACACGTTTGGAGCCTCTGCTTAGAAATACCCACACTCCTGTTTTCCTTATTTTGTCCCGCATTGCCACTGCCATCCATGGCAGTTAAGCTCCTCTCAGCTCAAAATCCACCTGTGTAGTGTAAATCTTTAAGGGTAAATCTAGACTGGGGTCTGGATTTGTATGCTACATCATGAGGATGTGTTAGGAAGGTGTATTTCCATGAGCTGTGGGCTGGATGATCCCAATTCTGTTGTAGTCATTGGTTTCATTCAGTGAAACTCAAGGAAACACAGTTTCCTTGTAGGCACAGTGTATATTATTATTAAAGCGTATATTATGGTTACTTTGTCTTATTCTGGAGTCCTGGCAATATGGACAGATTTGATGTGCCATCTAGAAAAAAAAATGCATTGTAAATTATGGTGAAAATGCAGGCTCAAATCTTGCTGGTGCCATTTAATTAAAATCTGCGTGAAACCAGATACCCTGTAATACTGGGCTGTTCTGTTTGCACTGAATCTCCTCTGGGAGCTTCTCTGATCTCACTGGAAATCTCTGGGAAACCCCAATCTGTAACTGGTTCGCCTCTAGTCCCCCCAAGCTAATTTGGACAGATTATTTCTGTACACGCACAAAAATGTGCACAAACACACACACCCTGGAACAGCAAATCCACTGAGACCACACTGGTTCTCAAAGATGACTCAGTATTTCTATAAACTCATGAAGAACCATGAAATGCCCCAGACCTCTTTTTCCATCAGGCTACTTCCAGTGCAGAGGGTACAAAGGGAAATCCGAGGGTCTGCAAGTGCTGATGTTGCAAGAGGATCGTGTGTGTTCGTGTAGCTAACGTATCACAGTGGAGATTTGTGGGAGAGGGAAAAACAACCCTTCCCTTCAACTACCATATAAATATTCAAGGTTTTCCTCTAGTAACTCCCTTTGATACTCATGAGGCTGATACACGCTAGTCCAACATGCTCAGCTGAACAATACTCACCAATTTCCTGTCAACAACAGGTCTGCTTTTGCTCTCCTTGAAGTCAGCGGTGGTTTTGTCATTGACTTAAGTGGGACCAGGTTAGGTTGGCTGCTTTTTTCAAAATTTAGGGTGGATGTGCTTAGTAAATTGCTTTAGAAATGGGTTGGAAAACCCAGAGTGTTATCCATCCAGGTGGGCATAGTAAAAATCTTCATCCCTGAAGAGGCTTGTACACAAGAAAGAGGGACCGTGGCTATTGTTCATGCTTTTGTCCTATTAATAGCAATATTTTTTCATGATGTGAGTATATAGGGATTAGCACTTCTGTTTTTCACCAGACCGAGTTAGGATTTTTAAATAAATTCTTTGCATCTTTAAACATCTGGTCCCTTTCTGGCTGGCTGAAGGAGTTTATCTGTCTTGGCTGTGTTTTTCTGTGCTCTCTTCCCACATCCAGAGTCAAGATTCATTTCCATTGTGAGAAACTCTTGTAATATTACCACAAGGTCCTTGATAATGCTTGACTGGACCAGTTTGGTCTATTAAAAGCGAATCAGTGAGTTCAGACCACATCGTAGGTGTTCTCTGAAGATTAGAAAAGTCACTTTTGATTCAAACGCAAAGTAAAACAAGTTGAAAATGAAAATGTAATAACTGGCTTTGTATGCCCTTGTGTCATAAGGATAACCCCATTGAATTTAACAAGAATGAGTAATGTATTCTGAATTTGTCAGCACAGCTCTGAGTATACGAACATGCCATTGACTTCAGGTGAAAAAATAAACCTGAGACATTGATGCTGTTTTTTGAGTCATGGCACCAGAGAAGGGAACAGTCCTTCCCAAGCACAGAATATGTGACATTTCCTCTGACAGCGCTCTGGATCCACAGATGTTTGAGTGTGATATGATGCCATTGAACCAACACATTAGTTAAAATAGTCTCTGGACAGATAAAATTTGAAGGGAACACATTAAGGTATGCAGAGGGAAGCAAGCAATCAACGTGGTTACTTACACAAGGTTACTTGATATACCTACCTTAAGAGGGCATGAAATGCACACAAATGCTCTGTGCATTTTTATGCTTAAGCAGGTTATGAAACACTGGTTGAGTCAAGTGTCCTTGTTTTTGAGCTTGGGGCACACCGTGTCAGAGCAGTGCAGTAAAATCCCAAGCTTTCCCTTGCTGGAGGCTGATAACTGGTGTGACAAGTTTCATCGTGGTGGGCATAAAGATACCTGATACTGAGACCCCCTGCTCCCCATTCCTGTTGACTTCAGCAAGCAGCCAGAAACTCAGGATCTTGGAGGAGCTGCTCAACACCTAGAAGGGCTGATCATTAAAAAAGCATTATAAATCTCTGAATGGTTTATGGTTTATGAGGGAAATAGCAATTGATTCCTCAGTGGTGCCATTACTCTCCACTATTGCTATCATTCAAAAGGCAATAATGTTGGTTATTTACCTTCAATTAAAATATCTAGTTAGTTGTGATATCATTTAAAATAGCAGTATAATGTGTTTAGTGCTCCCTTATCCAACACCATAGATAAACTCCTCTTGGCAACAGGGGATAGTGATATGAAATGAAAAATTGGGCGGGAGAGTGAGATGGAAGAAAGACTGTGTAAATCTTTTATTGGACTATTATTCCTACATGCCTGTGTGTCCCTCTCCTCTTTGGAGGAGAGACTGCAGGCTTCTTTGCAGCGATGCCCCATGGATCCTCCTAATGGGTCAGGGAAGATCCACTGGGCATTCAGGGAGTACAGAGAAGTCACCTCAGTCTGCAGAGTGTACCAATGGAATGAAATCCATCCATCTTCTGGTACCACTCCTCACTGGGGATAATCCATCACAAAGCTCTTGATCACCAAAACTTCACTTAACACAGCGTTTTCCACAAATTACACCAGCCATCTTCAGTACTGTTGTTCTTATATTCCTCAAACCCAGAATCTAAATACAACTCATACACTTTACTAAATGTGATTTTTTTCTCATTTTCTGATTGTGTTCATTACAGAAATTTCTTCTCAATAAGATAACCTAAAAGATTCTCAAGACCTTTGATTTCTCATTGCCCCCTTGAATGAAGTTTAATATAAAATAAAAAGAAAAAGGGTTGTTGATTGCTCACAATAGCTATTCACAGACAAAAGAGAATTGTTTGTTTTTGGTTTTTTTTGCATGTTCATGTAGTTGTTCAGGTTAGAGAACCGTTCTTATGACTGGAGCATACTCCTGCCCGCTACTTTATTCTTCCCTTCAGGTTTGTATGCTACAAGAAAGTCACATAACAACAGACATTATGGAGAGATGAGGAACAGAATTAAAAAAGCCCTTCTACATAGCTTGATGGTCAAGTACTGTCTTTTTTACACAAATGTGGAAATAAATGCATAAAAAAATATTTTACCTCAGCTAGTGGAGAGAAGCAAAGAAAATACTGTGATAGGGGTTCATGTCACAGCAAGAGTTTCTTGCTGTGCTGTCTCCAGCATCACTGTGTTGTGGGAATTTGTTCAAACCCGCCTCGTCCCTTTGAGAGTCTGAAGCAGCAGAAAACATTGCTATGTCACTGACAGGCGCCCTGGCATTTGCTGCTGGTTGTATGTCAGCTGAAGGCTAATGTCATTTAAGAAGGCTGCTTTGTTCAGGTGACCAGAAACACTGGGTTTGTTGGGTAATGTCAGATTTCTGCATTGACTAAAGCAAGCTTGTGGCAAGAAAGATAACTCATGTTGACAACTTTCTGTAGTGTGGTCCAAATATAAGCAATCAAGATCCTTATTCTGGGGAAGGGGAAAATAATTCAGGAGTATTTGGAGCAGCTTCCTGAGGAACACTCCATTAAACTGAGTTACATAGTAACAGATTGAATTTAGAGTCTTAACTTTAATTTTATTTTGTGTAGATTTAGATCAGATTTATGTGCAATGTCATGCCCTTTGTTTGTAGACAGAAATCCTCAGCCAATCTGCCTGAAAACTGATGGTATGATACCACCTCATACTATTTTTGTGTTTGTTATGAGTTTACATTAAGAGGTCTATAACCACGCAAATAATGCAGCCTAGAGGGACAATGGGCAAATCGACCTAAATTAAATAAGTGTCTAGATGTGTACATGCTCATCTGCATATGTTATCATTACACCAATGACACTGGTAGTTATTTTCAGGGAACCTGAAGAGCTTGATTGGCAAAAGCAGATCATGCCACAAAAAAACCCCTCAATAGCAATATTTTGCACTAATACAACATTTTACATTTTGAAAGCTAATACTAACATGTTTGTCATTTGTTCTCCATGAATGTTTTAAGGAATTCTTCAAAATTGTCAGTTGTTTTTTTTTTAAATTTTTTAAGAAAATGTTTTAAATTAAAAGAAGAAATCACTTCTTTTTCCTTGACTGTGAAGAAAACCTTTCCCAGAGTGGAAGGACATCCAAGGTAGATGGAGAGACCTTTGCTTCCTCTGTGTTGATGTGAATGCATTGATGTGTTCTGTGACTGTAGTCAGTTGATTCTCAAAATACCTTTATGGGCCAGTGTCACTTTTATACATAACCTGCTTGCCAAATACTGATTTCTAGTTCTGCATTTTGCTTCACACTAGTGACAGCCTGACAAATATGTACACACTATAGAAAACAGTGTTTGCTGGATTTGGTTCAAGTCAAATTGGTGCCACCACTGGGAACAGAAGTTAGAAAGAACTAGAAATTCAAGTCTGGTGGTTGTGTTTGAGGAGGGAAAGCTTTTCAATGCATCTTCAAATCTACTGACGGCAGCTATTTATGAGCCACACCATGTACTTCCCATACCTGCTGAAATCTTTGTAATCTTATTATCTATTTATTTACCTGCTATAGAGTTCCGGTTGCCACAACACGTGAGGATCTACCAAGGCCTTACTAACAGAAGCAAAATGCTCTTTCTCATTCTTTTGTTCCATCTTGCAGAAGAAATGTTAGAACAGCAGGAAATTACTTATAGGACCAGTTTAATTTGCTAATGTACTTGTGTGCGTTTGAAAAAGCAGTCTGCTGAAAAGGTGAGTTTTGTATTAATTTGTGCCGGGTTGCTTCCTGTGATCATTCTTTATGGCCTGTGGGGTTTTTGAGAAAGTTGTCACTTAAGAAAACAAGAGACCTCAGCTTTTGTTGACAGAAACTGCTCTTGCAGGATTTCATGTTTAGAGAGCATGAAACAACCATGGACAGGTAATGTCTCCTTTAGAGGCAGACAGGGTCACATCATGAGTTTAATTTCAGCAATAGTATATGCTAAAGTGACCTTATATATTTATCAGGGCAACAGGATTGTCTAAGGAAAACCACTGTGTAGCACCATGAATTTAAATCAAGGTATACACTGCAGACTGCAAATGGCTGGAGATGCTGAAAAAAGAAAGATGGATGTAGGGAGAATATTGGACAGTGATCCATGAAGTGCAATTCTTCACAGTTAAATATATTCTATGACTTACTAATTTTCCCTTAGAAGAAATGGGAATGAATGTTATTTTCCATTTTGGAGTAATTGTATAGTAATTCTTCATGGTTTTGCTTCTTGTACAGGGGACAAACTAAGCAAAATTATTTTAAAGACATATTCAAAATTGCTGTTAAAAATGCTTCAACATGCAAATTTCTTGTATATTCCCTTTGTTTTCTTTAAGCTAAATGATGTGCATATATAAGAATATTTTGGGTAATCGCACAGCTTATGCTAAGTAACTATGTCAAGTTGTCCTCGATACCAGTATGTTTCTACATATTTATCTTGAAGTGTTAATGACACTTATTTTGGTAATTTTTACTCCACTAACGTGCTCTTTCAACACTTTAAAGAACTGATAACATTTTATTCAAGCAAATCTCTTAATTTACCTCAATGGAGAAATTGACTTGAAAAGCAGCACAAATCCTTGCTTATGTAGAAAGTTTTTCTTGAAGTTAATGAGCTTATTTGCCTGAGTAAGGATATGGATATAGGGACTGGGCAAGTGAGCAGAAGTTTCAAAACTGGATGCAAAGTCATTAGCTTACTTCAGACCAGCCTCTTGAAATAGTTGCTGAACACTGAGCGCCTGAGAACTTGCTCTCCAGATAATATTTTGTAAAACATGAAAATACATATGCAAAAGTGTAAGAGAAATGGAAATTTTAAGCACAAATGTTTAACTAAAAGACATTGTGATTAGGGGTGATGATTATTTGAGGTAAATTTTATGTACCCACGCCATTGTACACCATGTCCATTGCTGTCTTTTTCCATTGGGAGTAAGACACTCCTTATAGACAAAAAGAATTTTCTTTTGCCTCCAAGAACTTCTTAACACCCACAATACATCAGTCTTTCTTACAGTATGGTATGAATTATTATTAGAAATACATTAATAGAATATTCTGTATTTTTAATATCAGCATGAGGTATGATTTATTTACAACCTTGCATCTCAGCTTCTTTTTTTTGTCCCCTCCATATCTCCTTTCTCCTGAACTGACTTACACTTGCAGCATCAGGATTCTCTATGGTGTTTAATGTTTTAGTAAGGTGGCAGTCTCTCCTTTCACTCTTTAGGGTACTGTTTCATCCTCATGTGTTGAGAGATGCATGCTTTTACCTCTGCATCTCACAAAAGGTACTCCACCAAGTGTGGGAGCAACCAAATGGGGATGTGTGTGTGTGTGTGTGTCCCTCCTTCCTCCATTGCTTCAGACAGGAGCTGAGGTAGTTACAGCCCACAAAAAAATACGCCAGATGAAACTTAACTGGCATTACATAAAGAGGACACACAATGGGCAGGGACTGGATAAAACATTTATTTTCAGTTGTTATTGATGACCTCTCAGAAGTTGCTCGTGGCTCTACTTTGGCCTGTCACTTGTGAGGTAAAGGGTCATCAATAACTTATGGAAATAAATGTCTTACTGAGAGTCTGGCTACTGCAAGTCCAGTATATTGTCTCACATACAGACATGCAGGCACAGAAAATACAAATCACAGAGAAACCAATTTTGATATTAGCTTCTGTCCTTCTATCCTTAGAAAAATGTGGCTTTTTAGATTTTGTTTTGTTTCCATATCTCTTTTCTTTCTTCTTTTCTTTTCTTTTCTTTTCTTTTCTTTTCTTTTCTTTTCTTTTCTTTTCTTTTCTTTTCTTTTCTTTTCTTTTCTTTTCTTTTCTTTTCTTTTCTTTTCTTTTCTTTTCTTTTCTTTTCTTTTCTTTTCTTTTCTTTTCTTTTCTTTTCTTTTCTTTTCTTTTCTTTTTTCTTTCTGGTATTTCATAAGGATATGTCCCTAATTTATTTATAAGGGTAAGTCTTCAGAACAAGGTAGCATTACTGAGCTGGCTTACCAGTTTCTCTGTACACATGAGTACATTCATAATTGATAGAATGATCTATAGTGTTGGGGCTAAAATAAACTTAAGGTCAAATCTCTGGGTGAGAAAAACTTGCCATTATTCCTGATGAGAAATAAATACGTGCAGGAACTAAAAACTGTGGAGTTGAAAAGGAATAAAACCGAATGCATAAGGGCATTTTGAACAATTCATTCCAAAGTGAAAGTGCTTTTTCTTAGTTTTTCTTCATTGCCTTGATCTTCCAAAAACTGTTGTTGGGGCAGGTTAATGACTGACCTCTGAGGGAACCACATACCAGTCTTTGTTCCCTAGCAGTCAGGATCTTGCAGAGGCTTGAAACCTTTGAGGGAGAGAATAGGATTAAACTGCTGTATGAAGTCCAGTGCAGGTGATGATCAATGGGAGCAGAGGAGTGAGTTTCTCAGGACATTCTCCACCTTCCCCCACCAGCTGGAATTTGTTTCCTTTACTGCAAAGTTACCTGTCAGTAATTGTTGTCAGATTAATTTCCCTTAAGCAGTCATCAAAAGCATTCAGTGTTAAAATCCCAATAAAATTTTAAAGGTTACTGGTCATTTAAGATTTAAGCATCATAACAAGCAGTTAAAATCAGAAAGAATTAACCTGAGCCTCACATTACAATCATATTTACATAAACTCAGCTTACTTGCCACCCTCCAATTTTCAAGGTGTCCAGCAAACTAAAGACGAGTGTTTGATCCTGCAACGTGTGTGCACTGAGTAACCCCTGATAAACTGGTGTTTGCACGGTGAGTCCTTCGTACTTGCCTGTCCCAAAGCCCAGCTGTACACCCAGGAATGAAGCCACTGGTCCTAATATGCTACACTGACTGCAAGGTCCCTTTGCGTGCAGACCTTTGCAGGGGATCAGCTTTCACCTTGCCCGCAGACCGAATCTGCGCTGCTTGAATCGGTGTAAAAATCCATTGTCACTGTGAGCACTGAGCTGCTGGTGGGGTGCATGGGTCCCCTCCCCATCCTCCCTGCTCGCCACACTCTGTCCCTGTGCGGAGAGGCTGCCGCTCCCCACGTGTTCCCTCTCCTGCCGCCTCTCTTGCTCCTTCGGGTGGCTGAGCCTTTGCTGCGACAAGGTTCAGCTACAGGGTCTGCGAGCTGACGGGTGACATTTCAACAGCGGTTTCTGCTGCCTTTCGAGGCTTCTGTATGGTTGCAAGCAGTTGTCATTGTTCCTAAAGGTTTGGAGTCAACCTCCTTTTGTTCTCTTAGAACTTACGCACGAACCGGTTTATTAACGGGAGAATTAAAATAAGCACAATTTCAACGAAAAGCATTGCAGGCGTCCCACCTGCCTGCCCTCAAACAGCTACTCAGCAAAAGCCAAGTGAAGCAAAACACAAAGCCGTAATTTGAGTTGCTCCAAGACTGCACTGATAGGGGTGCCTGATGTCACATCTCCTTCCCCACAGCCTGGAAGATCTCCCATGCATGCAGGCTCTGAGGCCCACAGCTAGAGGTGCTGTGTGATGAAGATGAGGTAAAATACGGAGGAGCTGTACTTTCAGACTGATGGTCGAGGGGCCATTTCATTCCTTGAAAAAAAAAAAAAACCCCACTCTAGAACAGTTTAATGTCTGTAAGGAGAGAAATTTGTGTTTAAACCCAACCTGCATCTCCTGCTGAGTCACAAAAAGAGCTACGCTGGCTTTTGCTGAGGAGCCTTTGTCCTGAACTCTCTAAAACTAATGTAAAGAGTGGATCTATGTAAACAACTTACATTAAGGAACAATCGTATTTCCCCACTGTGGACTTAAGACACACCATTAAGAATGTATCCTCTCGTGAAGAACAGCAGTAAGAAAGTAATGAAGAATTTCACGTGTGAAATAAACATCCACTGCAAATTTGAGGGGATATTTTATTGAAACTGGCCAAATTATCAATATAATCGGGTATTCTGCAGTGTGGGAATCTTGCTGCTGAAAGCAGTGGGAAACTTCGAGGCTGAATGTGCTAAGTTTGTGAGCGTTGGCAGGGATTGTAAACCTTGCTGGAGCGCAGTGAAAAGCCCCTCATTCCTGCAGGAAAGAACTTTTCTAAAGTGCCTGCAAATGAATTGAGGATGGAAACAGAGACATCTCCATTCAAACAATGAGGAGCTGGCAAGGACCGAGCGCAACACCCGGCCCCACGGCCAGCGGGGGCCGAGCGGGAGCGGCCCGTGGAAACGCCGCCTTCGCACCGCCGGCCCGGGACAGCGCTCGGGGAAGCGGGGAACACCCGCACGGCTGCGCTTGGGCAGCGCTCCCGCCCCACGCGTGGAAGCGGAGTACGGGGGGGACGGGAACGATATTCCCGGCGCTCCCGCCGCGTCCCGCTCCCACCCCCCGGCTCCCTCCGCCCCTCCCGGCCGCTGCCTTGGCCCGGGCGGCCCAGACTGGCCGGCGCCGGGCCCGTGACATCACCCATTCACACTGCGGCCCGGCTGGCGCCGCCGGGGCGGTCGCCGCGGCAACGCGGACGCCGATCCGCGGGCAATGACTTCCAGCTGCCTGCCCGCCCGCCCGCGGGAGCGCGCCCGCCGCGCATCCCCGCGCTTCCCATCCCCTTCTGGTGCAACCTGTTAGCCCCCTCCCCGCAGGTATTTTACCCGCGCCCTGCGCGATGGGGAACGCTGGGGGACCAGCGGTGCCGCCGGGGGTGGGCGTCTCGCGAGGCTTGTGGTGTAAAAAAATTCCACATTCACCATATATATATATAAAATTACTCTGATTTTGCTGATTTCTACCGTATTCTCCCCAGGTGCTTTCCTTTTCCCCCCACAGCTGCAGAAAACAGATTCCTGTAACCTCTCCCATGCGGACTTCTGGCCTGACTTTTCGTTCTGACGCTCCTCTCTGCACGCCTCTAATTGTGTGATAGCCTCTTTGAGAGGGTGGGGGAAGGATTGCATGGAAACGGCATTACTGCCGTGTGCTGAGTACTTCTGGAAATGTTTTCTCTCTAGCTGCCCAAGCGTGAAACATTTTTTATCCCGGTATTGTGGTCCAGTACATGAAAATCTTGATATAGAGTGTTTTGAGAGCTTAAAGGCTGTAATCTTTCTAAGCTCATCTGAAAAACTTAAAATGCTCAATGTCTCTGTGAAAGAGCTAGGGCCGATGTCAAACTTTGCAAATGCCCTGTTTTATTGACCTAATAGATATGCTTCTATGCTTTGTGTTCTCTTAGAAAACTTTTTAAGTCTGAGTTGACTTCAACTTGCAGCAGAAGCACCAGGAGACAAATAAAAACAAACCTACAGAGGAGCATTAAAACATTTTGTGACTTTTGAAGCCAATAATGTGATTATATATGTATATACTTTTTTTTTGAAAATGTGATTCAGGAACTTCTCATGCTGCAGTTTGATAATGCTGCAGATTTGCCCCCTGTGACTTTCCAAAGCCCCAAAGGGGGCCTGAGTCAAAGGAAGGATTAGAAGTGAGAGAGCTTCCCAGGTTTTCTCTACAGCCCTCTGGCAGGTAGCTCACACTACTTCCTTTGAGAATTAATAGTTACTACCTATTGCCTTGCAGTTTGTTGATTCACAGTTCCTACAGGAAACCATCTGTAAATATTAGCCTGTGTAATTTGTAGTGATATTAAACAAAGTGATGAGAATCCTACTTAAGAAAAAAATTGATAGCTTTCCATATGGTTCCAAAAAGCCGAACATTGATACTAGTTAGCACAGTGTAGGAGCAGCACAGTTCTGACTCAATTTATCTGTAAAAATGAAGGCTTAGTGAAACATTAATTTTCCAAAATTACGGAATGTTTTAATGTGATTGTAATTGCCCCTTTGTGCTTTTAATTTATTACCATTGTTATAACGAATTATAACTCATTGTAACCAAATGTTTTAGATGTGAAAAAGCCAGGCTGCTATGCTGGCATCTTGTGTTAAAGATGGTCTCTGTATAATGCAACGATAGCGTATCCATTCTGATTTACGTGGAGTAGCTCGTGCTGGTTTGGGGGTTTCTTTCGCATCACTATGTTGGTGCTGTTATGTCTCAGGTTTGGTCCTTTACATCTTCACTTCTTACCTTTCTATAATGTGTTTTCCTGGAGAGCTGCACTTAGATTCAGGACAGATGGAAGGGCTGGGTGCTGTACAATGGAGGCAGGGCAAACTCTCCTAAGTGTTGCTGGGGAGGGGAGCCCTGTGGAAACTCGGATGTGAACTAAGGACTCCAAGTGCTGCAATGGTGTCTGCTCAGCAGTTCCTCAGGACCCAGAGTGGCTCTGAACACCTAGCACTGTGTATGTGCTTGGATGCACTCCAGCCACATTCCCACCCTATGGAGCCGACACGTTAAGCCTTGCTGAACCAGATCCATGGCTGTTTGGGTGTGTCTATGCTGCGTTCCTGTTCTCAGGAGTGCTGAGGAGCCCAGCACAGCAGGTGTCCAGGCAGAGGCCTGATGCTGCAGGGTGCTGAGCAGGAGGTACCGACTCAGCCTGAGCACAGAGCCTGCGTGCGCCGCTCCACAGTGCACAGAGATGAGCTCAGCAACAGCCCTGCATCCGGGCTGGATTTTTGCCATGCCCCACCAAAGCCCAGACTGGGTTCAGTCTGGGGTTAATAGCCCTAACTCCATCCCAAAGCCTCTCAAATCCATCTGGACTTTGCTACCTAACTCTCCTGGGAGCACAGCATAGGGATAATTGGGAAAGATCTACAAGATGCATTCATATTCTGTGCTACATGAAAGTACTTGTATGGATGTGAATCCTGCAGTGGTCTGGTCTGCTGCCTTAGCTAATGAACTCGATCAGACCTGAACTGGCTCTGCACAGAGCCCATCCTGGTGTCTCTGTTGCTTCAGCGTTCCTGATCTATAGCTCATCACCTGTGGCATATCTGAAAATTAGCTTTATCTGGTGTTGTCTGTGTAGATGCAAAAGGTAAAATATGATTGGGCACACAATATCACTAAAAGCATTAAGAGGAAAATTCATAGAGAGAGACTCAGAAGCACAAGGGGATTGTGTTAAAAACTAGGTCCTATACCCTGACAAATTTACCATTAATTTTTCTTATGGGAAGGGGAGCAGATCCATAGGAACATGGGATTTGCCACAGGAAAAAAATGACTGTAGTACTAAACTTCAACTGTGCTTGTTCCCTTTTTCAGTGTTTGTAATAGTCAGATTTTTGTGTTCTCTTCCATTGCATGCTACAGCTCTAATCTAGCAAAGCACTTAAATTATGTTCTTTAGAGCTTTACTGGATCAGGGCCATTTTCAGTACTTCCAAAAAGTAAAGGCTAAAGCATTCTCTGAAGTCTTTGGCTAGAGATTGTCTAATATTATTCCTTACCCGTAAGGATCTTATCTTCACTCTCTCATAGGAACTGAAATAGCAAATGTCATGTATGCAGACTTGGCAGACACTTTTGAACTTGGAGGACTTCTTTTGGTGAAGTAGTGTGGGCCAACATGCCTGAGACATGTTCAAAGCTTTTTATCCTTCCTCATCCATTTGAAATACAGACAATTCCCAGTTCATAAAACAGGGCTAGACATATATTGTGATGGTGGCAGTGACTTGATAAGGAAATATGAGGAGCATAGTCTTCAGCTGACTGTATAGAATGTGCTTTATCCAAGAAGGAAAGAATCACTTAGCGTAAAAATAAAATAAATCATTATATTGAAAATTTTTCATGTGCTAAGAACTGTTTATTGACTTTTTATTGATTCATAAACAGTCTTCAACACACTTTCCCTGTCAGTACTGCAAAATGGTTACCTTGGTGTATCAGTGACAGATATCTAAATTAGAAATTTCTCTTCATCTTCGGAGTTTTTTTGTGTTAGTGGGGCCTCATGACTCTTGCTTCTGATAACTGGAATTTATTCAAACATACTGTCTTATTCTGAACCATTTTTTCTCTCCATTTTTGCTTAGAAGCCAAAGGGTGCTAGGGTGCCAGCAACTCAAAAGGTATTATTGGTTTTTGTGGGGTTCGATTATCACGAACCCTTTGTGCCCATTCAAGAAGGTAGAGGGCTAAAGGATGTATTTTCAGGCAGCCTGTGCTATGAGCTATAGCATAGATTAAAAAGCTTCAGTGGGGTGTTCACAGAGAGAACATAACTCCACAAAGGAAGATGAGCTGAGGACTCAGCTGTGCTTCCCATGGCAAGCCAACCGACAAATTCCAAGAGCCCTGTATGAGCCTTTTCCCAGGATATTGTGGGGTTGTTTTCAGTTTTTGAGACCCAGGTCACCTAGTAGTGTGGGATCTGTCTTTCTCATGGAAGACACAATAGTGTCAGTGCAGAGACTCTTACTGTGGTTTATTAAAAATATACTTGCCTCAGATTTTTCAGGATGCAAAAGTTTTTCAGATGTGCTGTTTGTGATTTGGGACAATTGTGCACAGTGCAACAAGCATAGAACTGTCAGGTTTGACTTCACATGGTCTGTGTGAAGTTTTGCGAGGTGGTCTTAGAGAAGAGATATTGCTGGACAGAATCTGTGAAATAGGAACAATTTTAGATTTCTCTTCATTTTTGAATGAGGTTTATTCCAGGCTTTAAACTGGAATAAAAAATGAAAAATAGCACATTTCCATTACATGTCATTGCATTCCTAGAATCACCCAATAAGTGGGCCTGCCATGAGAGGGCTCAGATTAACTTTATCAACTGTGTTAACTGAATTAAAAATGTTTTTTTGTGTGGTGTGGGCATGTATGGATACATAAAGTATCCAACCCCTTCAAATTTGAATACTATAATTATTTACTTTATTAATTATTACAGTGTGACTAAGATGAATTTGTGGAAAAAAATCCAATTACTAAATCAACTACATTTCTCTGGAATGAATAGCAACAGGAAACTAAGATTTCAACTCTGACCTTGAAATTCCAGCCTGTTTATTGAATAAAATTTTCATATTCCTTTTCAGTAAGATGGCCTGTCCACCTATCTAAAGCTGGTATGTTAGTTTCAGCAGGTTGACATGATTCATTGTGGCTACAGAGTTCCCTTTTCATGTCCTTCCTACTGTATTCCTTATGAGGTTCACAGAGATCTCCGTTCCCCGTCTTTGTGAACAACCCTGCAAATATAGTCAAAGCTAGTAATCGTCCATGTGGCTCACAAATGATGGAAAATGGCTACTGATAATCCTAGTGGTCCTCAGAGGAGGAGCCAAATTTCTTCTGCTGCGTCTTTGTATGTTTCACCACTCCTGACATTCACCCTATTCAGCACACCATTGGAGCTGGTGTGCTGAATAGCCACATTCCAGCTTCACAGGGCCCTTCACCTGTGGAGTGCAACCAGCTGGAGGTTCCCTTAACAACAGAATTCCATCCACGGTATTCACAATGAAAGCATGGAAGCATTAGCAGCTGAAGGTTCCCTCTGGTGTGACATTCCTGTCCAGGTCTGTCAACAGCTGGAACTCTATTGTCTGGAAGTTCCTACCTTGGTGGCTAAGACAGGGGTTGATGGCAACATGAAAGTACTGGCCAAGGTTGGAGAGAGAGGAGTCTGCCCCCGGTAATGTGACCAAACAGTCCCAGGGGAAGGGTGACACCATTCTGATGAACATATTCTGAGTTAGAAACTCAGCCCTGCAAGGTCAGCTTCCACTTCCTCTGGTCTGTCACGGCATACAACACCCTGGAATGCTGTGTTGCAGCACAGTTGTATGAGGTTCAACAAGACTCAGGGCCAGGTGCAGCACTTGGGTCACAACAACCCCAGGCAGTGCTGCAGGCTGGGGGAAGAGGGGCTGGAAATGAGCCAGCAGTGCCCAGGTGGCCAAAAGGCCAGTGGCATCTTGGCTTGTGTCAGCAATAGTGTGGCCAGCAGGACCAGAGCAGTGAGGGCCCACTGCACTCGAGTGAGGCCACACCTCGAGTGCTGTGCTCAGTTTTGGGCTCCTCACCACAAGAAAGCCACTGAGGGGCTGGAGCATGTCCAGAGAAGGGCAACGGAGCTGGGGAAGGGTCTGGAGCACAAGTCCTGGGAGGAGCAGCTGAGGGAGCTGGGGGTGTTTAGCCTGCAGAAAAGGAGGCTCAAGGCATACCTTATTGCTCTCTACAGCTGCCTGAAAGGAGGCTGTAGCCAGGTAGGGGTCGGTCTCTTCTCCCAGACAGCAAAAGACAGGATGAGAAGTGGCTTCAAGTTGCATCAGTGGAGATTTAGGTGGGATAATAGGAAAAATTTCTTTGCGGAAAGGGTGGTCAGGCATTGAAATGCTGTCCTTGCAATGGACATCACCATCCTTAGAAAAATTTAAGAAAATGTGGATGTGGCACTCTAGGGGCATGGTTTAGTGGTGAATATGGCAGTCTTGGGTTAACAATTGAACACAATAGGTCTTTTCCAACCTAAACAGTTCTATGATTCTAAGTCAATAAAGCCCATCAGTGCTGTACAGGAAGCAGGGACAGACAAAATTAAGGCAAGCTGAATCCCCCCAACACCTGCTGGTCTGCCCAGCAGTACCTATGGGCACAGACTCCAGACACTGATCTGCATGATAGATTGCCAAAATTTGTCTTAGGATTTCTCTTAGGTGAAATCCTGAGAGAAAAATTATTGAGTGGTTGGTGAAGCCAGCAGATAGGGAGGAACTCTGTATAACATTGGGACAGAGGCTGACTTGGTTATCCTAAAAGGCATCCTGCTGGACCATAAGGAAGTGCAGCCTCAGCAGCAGAGCCCAGCTAATAATTAGGGTCCTGTCTTAACAGAGCCATAGCTACTCCTGTGGGCAAGGTAATTGGCTCCTCACTGAAATGCTGAGGCTATTAACAGTTTTCCTATTTGAGAGAGGAGGAAGAGTAGATAGTTTTTTTTCACAGTACAGCTTATTTTATTTAGTAGGGGTTTTGTTTGTTTTCTGTTCTCCCTTCAGGGAATAACGGAGACTTTTCTTTCAACCCTCAGGGATCTAATAACATATATACAGACTTTGTTTTTGTTTGGCCAACCCATGCTGAACTATTTTTTCCTAGGGATCACCATTTCTAGTGCAGATTTAGAATACTGAAGTTAAAAGTATGTAGCTGGTTATCTTAATATATGACAACTGCTGTGCATATTTTCTCTAATGGACCCTTCTCCTTCCCCTCCTCCCCCCCTCCCCATTTCTCTTTTTCTCTTGAGGACACTTCAGAAGGGTGGTTAAGGCAGATGTTTTGAGGTTAATAACAGTTGAGAAAGTAGGTCTACCCAAAGTACTTAATTTTGAATAGATTTGTCCTCAAATGTGACCTTGCACACAGGTCACTTGTAAAATCAGAACTTTCAGGGAGAACTTGCTGCAGATTTTCATGAAGACATTTGCTGTCTGAAGTAAGGTTTTATTTTTCTAGCTATGAAAGTAAAAACTGCATTTAACATTTTGAAGAACTTTGTTAGCTTCCTTCCAGATGTGACAGCTGTGATTCCAGGTTGAGTGACAGATAAATGTAGATGATGCAGAGGGTAACCTGATCAGAACTATAAACTCTCAGAAGACAAGAGTAAGCTCTGTGTGTTACAAGAGGCATCTCAACCTTTAATCTAGCTTTTGTATAGGTTTCTCCAAGATGGTTTGTTCTTAAGACTGGAGCAAGAGCAGAGAAGTACTCTTTTTCCTCAGAGTTGTAATTAATTTTGATTGATTAAAGACTTCCCATTGGCCAGACTGCCCTCTTCAAATACTTTATTTGATAAAGAAAAGATCCTTCCTTGCTGCTGGGACTTTGTCTTTTCTAAGAACTTGACAGAATTTTTATTTCAGTAGATGGCAGAGTTCTGGTCGTGGTCATTAAGATAAAGCAAGTGTAGAAATCTACTTTTGTCTAGAAACTCTTGCTCTTACAGTCCAGCCTTCTTAGGAACCAATTAATTGCAGTCTGAAACTGCAAAGAAGAAAGAAATTGGAATTTGTGTTTATCTGCATATACATAAATATACTTCTAAAGGACACTACTGTATGCTATTTTTCTCTTCATTTTCCCCAAAACCTTTTACTTGTTTGGTTATGCAGCATTGTCTCTGTTCCAAAAAATAGATTTCACAGTGGTCATCCATGTATTTAAGATAAGTAAACCTCTTCTAATGAGTGTTTTGAATATTAATTCCTACTCATATAATTATGATTTATTAGATATTAATCTATAGTTATGCATTAGCAATCTTTAATGACTCATTTTCTTTCTAAAGCTTGTGGGGGAAAATAGCTGCACTTAAATACTTAGAGAAAGTAATTCAGAAATTAGACTTAGTCATAAAATTATATTAATTGTCCATGAGCTCTTGGCACAAATTTAATGTATAACTGAGGACCTGTAGGTTGGGGTCAATTAGGAATGATTTTGAAAATAGCTTATTTAGTTGTTTCGGCCAACTACAGCTCACTTAGTTGTGTCCTGTGGTCATTATTCAATTCAGCAGCCTAAAGTGTGTCCTAATAGCAAAGCATCCATTGTCTTCAACAGTAGAAGGACTGGTGAAAATACCAGGAGTGAAAACACATTTAGTACTCTGCATTTTTTTTGGACTGCAGAATCTAAACATGAGGGGAGTATGTTTATGTGAGTTACATATACCTGTGCTCACACTGTACATGTGTATGTATAATACAGTAAATGTGCAGTCACATTCTGAAAATATTTATCCTGCACCTTTGTTCCTTTTAAGCATCAGCTGCCTTTAGTCCATTGGTTCAATGAGACCAAGTCACTTGACAGCAATTCTAAATAACTTCAAGTAGAATTTGATGAGGTATAAAGAATGAAATCTTTAAGTCTGGTTGGTTGGTTGGGGTTTTTTGGATGGGGTTTGGAGTGGAGGGGTCAGGGGTATATGAAGATGCACGTCCACCAAAATTTTTTTCCACTAGATATCCCAGATTTTTACTGGAGTGACTATTCATGAAGCATTCATTTGGATATTATGAAGTAAAGCATGTCCCCCTCTCCTACCTCCAGTTTTCACACGTCTTCACCATATTTCTACCTCTTCTTCTTTTTCTGTCTTCCTTTCCCACAGCTTTTTGTATAAATTTGATCTCTAAATGATCCTGGCCTAAGGTCTGTGATGGACAGCCTAGCAATTTGCAGATTTAATGTCATTTTCTTTGATCTCTAAGGAGACAAAAGGAGGACTATGAAATCCTATAAATATCAAAAAATCAGCCCAGATCTGGTTGCTGAACTGAAAATCACTGTAACATAAACATGACATTAGGTGAGACATACTACTTAATGTCAGGTTTTGCAGCATTTTTGCATGTGTTGAGTTTAATTTATTTTATTTTGAGAACTGGAAACATAAGCTGGAAGGATACCCAGCATTTAGCTTCAGAAGTGGTGAGGTATGGGAAGCACTCCTGACCTAAAGTAGAGAAACTCTGGAAGTTTTGCCACTGAGTGATTATGTTACAATAGCGGTGCATGATGACACCGTGTTGTTCAGGCATGTGGTTTTTGGTTCTTTGAATAAAATATCCATTTTGCACCTATTAACTTCCCTCCCCAACCACTCTAGACCCCAGCATTACCGATTGAAGTTCACACATATATGTAAGGAAGTTTGAGTTCTAATTGTACATATATACCCCCCTGTGAAAAAGTGGGGAGTGTTATCAGGAATACAGGCATGGTTTAGTGTCATTGTATATGAATAGGCAAACTGTAAGTACTGTATGGATGACCTTTAAGCAAAATGCGAATTCATTAGGGCTAGCAGCCACGATTTTCAGAAAAAGCATCATAATGTTGCTGTTAGGATTATTAGCTTCTTTAGAGATTTGTCAATGTGGATAAACCAAAAAACCTCATGTCATTTGGCATACTAGCAAATGCCAGTGACTGTACTTAGCAGAAACTACAGGAGATAACCCCAAATCTTATGATACCCTTGCATGCCTATGCATTATGTTCTTTGAGGATAGAGTGTTTTTCTTTAAATCTTTGCATGTAAGACTGTAAATTCAGAAGAAGGATTTGTATACTAAACACCAGATTTAAATACTTAAAGCTGTACAAAATAGTTTCAGTAATGCATGAATCAACCTACTGACAGGCTGCAGAACTATTGCTTGCTCTACCTGGTGCAGGTCTTAATTGGCTCAGCGTGCTAATCAGTAATAGCAATATGGAAAATGCCTGACAGCCTGGAATCAGCAGTGATTTTTCATTGAGAGAATCATCTTGGCATTTTGTGGTGGTTATAAATCTACTGTGTGTATATGTATATATTATGCTATAGCTTCTGCTTTTTACACAGATGAAATAGGTTTTTTACAGATGTATTACTGATTTTAGACTCCAGGTTGTTTTCTGTCACTCAGTTCAGGGAATTATTGCTTATATATATGCAGCTGTGGAAGAGAAGCAGTCAGGTGCTCAATGGTTATGAGGATAGAGTCTAAAATGAGTCACACTGGAATTTGACTATTTCTTATAGCAACTTGTCAAAACATTGGATTGTAATACAAAGATTGCAGGAATACTTTCTGCAAATGTAATCTCTGCTTTTCGTTTTGTTAATTTTCAAAGAAGTAGAATTAAAAAATATGGACATAGTCATCTTAATATTTTCTATAGATCAGAAAATGTAATATTTTGTTCAAACATTTTAATAGAACAATTATTCTTTTGTTTTTAAATAAAATTTTCAAGTGAATAAATGCTTGTGACAGCATTTTGAGCAGTTGTAGAGAATTAAGTCCTTTTCTACTACATCATATAACAGTGTCAGTCAAAGATTTCTTTACCTATAATCTTTAGGCATCACAGCTTTCTTTTGGAGTGACCATTCATAAAAGTAAAGGAAAGCAGTCATACCAAAATCTCTTCTTTTTTTTTTCTGCTGAGGTTGTTTCTTGTCTGCTAGGATAATTGATGCTTCTTCACCTTGAACTACGCTGAGATTGCTGGCTCACTTCTTGTCCTTGAAGAGCATCAACATGAGAACTTTTGACCTGGATTGCATTCTGAAGTAATGATCTTGAAGTACAGAACCAATATTGGGGTGCCATTCTGCTGTTATTTTTGCTGCAATTAGCATCTAAAATACTAAATAAGCAGTGTTGCCCAGTCCTTTTCCTCCCATGCCTGTTATTAACAGTGTACAAAGGTTTAGTGCCATCTGCTTTAATAAAAGGATAGAAAAAGAGGAAGAAATAGCTACACACTTATGAGAAACAAAATCAATTATTACTTTTAAAAACTACCTGCTTTCAATTAAGCAGGAAATTATCTAACCGGTTACTTAATTTGCTCTGGCTGGCAGTCTCTCAACTGCTTTATGCTGAGTGGAGCATGAAATTAAATATGTAACAACTATCCTAATGGTTATGTTTTTAGAAAACCAGCATTTAGAAATGTTATTTTGCATCGTTTCAAGAGAAATAATGACACAAAAATAAATTACTACTGCTTCAATGCATTTGATATTTAAAAGAAAGATGTTACTTAATTGTTGATTCTCTTATAATGATTAATAGCAAAACAATCTTTGGTTTGAGTGATGCAGATCTATACTTGGGAATTGGGTTATTTGTTTAGGTGATTGTCTTCCCCCTGCTTTCCAACTGTGTGTCACGGGTGAAATCGTTGCTGTTTGTCTCTTGCTGCTTCAGGTGTTAAGATCCACCCCATGAGGAACAATTCTGTGTACGATGTGCTTTTGGTAAAATTTTGGTAGGAATCTTCAGGAGATTTTTAAGTTTTCTGTTTGGTGCTATTTGCTGGATCAATCTCATGAAATAGCCTCTGTATCTCAATTGAAACCCATGCTTTTTTACTGCTGAAGAGTGATTTTCCATTTTAGAGGAAATCCCTTGGCGTTCAATAATGGCTCACATAAATGCCTTTTAAAAAAAACCAGCTGGGAACCTGATGCAGAATGCTTCTGACTGTGTGTTAGGAGAGAGGTGAAGCCAATGGTCCCAGATTAGATGTGTCAAAGAGCTTGAATCATCCAGTTCTTTGTGTATATTAGCATCAGCCCACCATCCCTCTCCCCAGCCCCAAAATTTCACAAGCATTTACAATGGCAGAATGATCCACAAATTTGCACCATGTATACTTGGCTATGCTTCCATCCAGGAAATTATATTTAGATTTGAATTTAATGCCTTTGATTTGATTAACTTTATAACACAAATCCACAGACTTCATTATATTTATCACTGTATAAACTTCACTGTATTTATCCCTTTCAGTTTTATTTAGATTTGATAATAGAGAAAAAATGTATGCTATAATCCTAAATTAGAAAGAGTGTTTTTTAACTATATCAGCTACATGGGTCATGGAAGTTTTCCTTTTTTAACAACAGTTAATAAAAAAAATTCTAGTGCCGTAATTATGATTTGGGAGGCAGTAACTCATCACATTCCCCAGTATCCAGATATAGACCATTTTGTTCTTCAGTTGGGTGTTAATGCTATCTGGCTTACAAAGAAAATGTGTCATTTTGTAGATTCTCTAATGGATGCATTTCTGTTCTCTGGAAAATTGTGAATTTGAGCCTCCAAAGCAGTAGAATTGTTGGTCTTTCCTTTGAATCTTGACTCAGACATTCATTATCTGCTGTAACTTTTGAAAAAGCTTTGAAATTTGGTAGAAAGTGATGGCTCTTCCACAAAGTAATCTCTCTCTTAGATTGAAGGGGTGATGGTTGTGATAGCAACTGCCTGCATCTTATGAAAATTACTTGGTATTATTAGTTGACCATTGGTTGTTTTTTGAATGGAGGACACTTTTAAAATTGTCCCAAATAACAAAAAATAATAAAGATAAACCCTGATAAGGTGGAATTGGAATTTTTTTAAAAAGTATGTTTTTTAATTTGTGTTTAGGCCTCTTTACCCCTCTCTGTTATGCAATTGAGACGCTGTCTCCAATTCCTCAGCAATCTAAAGTGACTTTTGTGTTCCAGTGACAACTTGATGAAAAAAGTGGCAAATAAAACCCCAACCTGAGGAAATGACCTCAGACATTTGAAGTACTTAGATCAGCATCCCTATATGTCACCCCAATTTTCCCAGCATTCTCCAGTCACAATCTTCAGGAAAAGTCACCTTTCCTTATTCGTGTCTTTGGCATCAATTTTCTTTCACCGTAGCCTGCAATGAGAATCGCTGAGGTGAAAACCAGCCTGCTCCCCCTCAGTGATGCCTTCCCTGGAAGTTGATGGTGTCCTGTCAGCAGCTCAGCCAGACAGAACCACCGGCGCCATCTTCATTAGGGGAAAAGCTGATATAAACAAATAAAGGCGTTAGTGGAGATAGCAGAGTGAGGGGATTACTGAAAAACGCCTTGCAGAGTCAGTTGCTATGCCTTTAGTTTTAAAAATATATAAATGTTATATGAATCTCAAATCCACTTTTATTTACATAAAATATTTATACACCAAGCAAGACAATTTCACAACTTTAAAATGTATTTTCCTGTTAGATTAATCTTTTCATATGCTAACAACATTACAAGTAAACATTTTCATACTCTCCGCTACATGAATGTGGCTAAAAGCTTCCTTGTTATTTTATAGTTACAGCATTTCAAATGTATCTTTTTTTGACGTGGTTAGGCAGCCTGCCAGTTTTACCACTAAATTGTAGCACAGAAAACACTCAGTAGAATTTGATTAGATTTCTTCCTTCTCCCCATGAGTAAGGCGAAGCAAATTTATGTTCAAAATGCAAGCTGGGTTCTGAAGGATTGAATATAGATCTGTATTTGTAGTGTTAAAAATCCAGGCAAGTTTTGTAGTGGAAAATAGATATTGTTTATAGTGCTGCTTTATATTACTGTTGCATTTTGTTCTGTCACTATCTGTAGAATGATAGAAAAATATTAGGCAATACCAAATTTAAGATCTGTATTTCAAAGAATTAGAGATGAATCTGTCCTTATCTTTGCTCCTAGTAAACCATTATATTAATAGAATGACAGAATGGCTCAGGTTGGAAGGGACCTTAAAGATCATCTGGTTCCAATCCCCCTGCCATGGGCAGGGACACCTTGCACTAACTCGACCAGGTTGCTCAGAGCATCATCCAACCTGGCGTCGAATACTTCCAGGGATGGGACATCCATGACTTCCCTGGGCAACTTATTCCAGTGCCTCATTCCCTCACAGTAAAGAATTTTTTCCTTTTATCTGATCTAAACCTACTCTCAGTTTGAATCAATTCCTCGTCGTTCTGTCACTACATGCTCTTGTGGAATGTCTCTCTCCATCTTTCCTGTAGGCTCCCTTCAGGTTCTGGAAGGCCACAGTGAGGTCACACCAAGGCTTTCTCATCTCCAGGCTGAACAAACCCAATCCTCTCAGCCATTCCTCATAGGAGAGGAGCTCCATACCTGTGATCGTCTTGGTGGCCTCTGGACTTGATCCAATGGGTTGCTGTTGTTCCTGTGCTGGGACCCCAGAGCTGGATGCAGGCCTGCAGGTGGGGCAGAATCCCCTCCCTCACCCTGCTGGTCATGTTGCTTTGGAGGCAGCCCAGGATACGTTTGGCTTTCTGGGCTGTGAGTGCACACTGCTGGGTCATGTCTGGCCTCTTATCCACCAGCACTCCCAAGTCCTTCTTGGCAGAGCTGCTCTCAATCCATTTATCACCCAGCATGTATTGATAAGGGGGATTGTCCCAAGCCATGTGCAGCACCTTCCATTTGATCTTGTTAAATTTAATGAGATTCCTGTGGGCCCACCTCCTGAGCTTGTCTGGATCCCTCTGGATGACATCCCATCCTTCAGGTGTGATGTACCCATAAAGACTGGATTCATCCCAACCAGTTGCAAGCATTTACCCAAGGGATCCAATTTAGGTGCATGCTATCTGTAGACTGTACTTCTAAGGAGAAAGGCCGCATTTAATTGACCTGTGAGTACGTCGTGGGGCATGTGTCCAAGCCATAAGATTGATTTGTCTAAATCAGAGGTCTGGTTGGAGCAAGTTGTGGTGCTTCCTCAACCAGAAGGTCAGGTTTCCTTCTTGCAATAGTCAAGTAGGGCAGAATGGGAGGTCACATGTGCCTGATTCTGACTTGATACAGAGCTGGAACATGAGATAAGGCAGCATCTGAAACTGGCATTTAGGAATCATTCCCAAGTACTCAGACCATTGTCCAAAGATCTTCAGTGGGCTGAACTGCCTTGGTGTCTGTCTTCTCCCATGAACTACAGGCAGACTTATTTTCTAGACCTTATTTTCTGTCATAGCATTCAAGCTGCTAACTTGAATTCCTAGGTTGGCTGATTTGTGAGTTATGAATATCAGTGACCAAAACCCCTTCAACAGACGTTTCTGAAGGACCATATCCAGTGTTTCCTTATTATATGTTTGATAGAAAACTACATGAACAATTAGTTCATAAGTGTGAATTATCATTATAATGACATGAAAACAAACTTCTTTATATTATAGTCGTTACTCAGTAGTACTGTTTTCATAATGTACTTATATCCTTTAAGGACAGGAGAGATCATTGTGAACCACTATTCCATAACATACATCAAGAAATTGTTGCCATTAGTCTCTGCAGAAGCCCATTTTGGTGATTAGTTGAGTTTAAGTATGTATTTTACAAAAAATTGTGCAAAAGCTTAAGATGGATATAACTGCTTATTTAATCCCCATTCTAAGAGGCAAGCACAATTGCTGTATAGAAGTCCCTTATATTCTGTAAATCCTTTATAGGAACAGAAGCATTCAGAATCTGACATTATAAGTCCAGCACATTACATAAATGATCTTTAAAAAGGTACACTTATTGCTGCTTAAAATGTGTGGTTTTAATATTAAAGTGAACTGACATATGTATTCATAGTTCCCTCACCTACTTCCAGGCAAAGGAATTAAATCAGTAACTTTAATGAATATAATTATATCTACTGTATATAGATATGACATTAAACAAATCTTTAAATTTTTCTTTGTGTGAGAAGAGATAATCCTAATAATTAACAAAAATTAATAAATGTGACTATGATACATTTGATTCATTTAATTAGGGAAAAACATTCTGTAAAACATGGGCAGTTGATGTAAAGATGTTTCATCAGGATTAGCTTAGCTCTTAGGTTAAAAGAAACTAATGTAGGAGGAAGAGAGCTTCTATTGTATTTTTTTTTTAATAAACACCATGAAAATCTTTGGATTTTCAATTTAAAAAATATTCAAAGATTTGTTTTAGAAAATATTCAGCAATAAATCAGTTGGCTGTGCAAATGGTAAAAACAGTGAGTCAGTAAGCTACACTAGCTTAATTATCCTTCTCAGAGAGGTAGTGTATATAGCACAGCATGGATTACTTATTCGTACATTGTAAACAGCTTTCATGACAATGGACTGATTCAAAGCCTGTTGGCATCAGCCAGTGCACTCCTACTTTTATCAGCTTCCATTCCAACTTGGAGCCTGATCCAAAGCCTACTGAAGCTGATGAAAAAGTTATTACAGCTGAGATGGTATAAGGACCTAAACAAGCTGTTCCAGAATTTGATATACTACCTCTTTGAACAATCTTTTCCTTGATTCTTCTGTTATTTTTGACGGCACCCACGTCTTGGGAGAACTTTTATTGAAAAAATGTTGATTTTTAGGTCTAACTCCCTAAATGGATGTTATTCTACTGAATGTTCAAAACGTGTCCTGCACGTAACTATGAAGAGTATGACATTGTCAGAAGGAGTACAAAAAGTGTTGTATATGTTTGTAGATAATTACAATTAAGTAGAGGAGCAGAACATTAGTTTAATTTATGATTTGTATACAAATAAAAGATGCAATTGATTTAATTTATATTGCCATGGATCACTGGTAAATGTGACCTAGAAATATCTATATTTTGATGAAGCTTAATGTGATCTTATTCCTTTTAAAGAACATAATATTAACCAGCAGCTTGTAGCCTTTGAGGCTTGAGGTGCTGTCTGTTTCCTAAATGTTTTTAAGCATTTATTGACAATGATCTTCTTGGTGTTCATAGGATGAAAGTCATAATTTATTTTACCTGTAAGAGTTTTCTCAGACACAAGGACATAATTTGTTGATACATTAAAAAAATGTTAGTGCCCCACAAGCCTCACGACCTGGACAGTTCAATAACCTGGAAAGGGAAAGAATGAAAGGGAAAAGTAAACATTTTTTGCTATTTCTGTGAGTCTGATACAAAATGACATTGCAAGAGCATGCAGGATTTCTCACTGAAGATGCAGTCAAGATAGATGATATTCAGATCAATCAGTAGTGTATTTGTGTGTGGTCTTTTAGAATGGGGGAACTCATCAGGTCTGGATTAAAGGATGTCACTTATACATGTCCTGATTCATAGCCATGTTCTCAGAAATTTCAAATCTGGGGTGCAAGTAGTAAAGAAAGACTAAATAATTTTTGTCTATAGGATGTCGTATCATACAACTTCCACTTGTCTTCTTCAGTGAAATCCATTTCCACTACAGTCTTTCTCTACGATAGAATTAAAACATGAAGGCTGTGTTCTTACTTTTATATTAGCCCCAAGCACAAGCTCTCTGATCATCCTCTGCTAACGTATGGGTTTGAGGCTGGGCCAAACCACTGTTTCAATGGGTGGGGAAAAGCAGGCAGGGGTAGGATGGACTGACTCTCCTTTGAGCTGTGCATTTTCCAAAGAAAAGCACAGTATTCCAGCCCTGTGATTCTGTGCTTCCACAGGCCTCTTGGGTGCAGTGTCTTGGTCTGACCACAAGGCTTTTTCTTCTCAGGCTACAATTTAATAACATCTGCTTGATACTTTCTTGTTTAAAATCAGCAGTAATAAGAGCACTGGCCCCATCATATGCTCTAGAGCTGCAAAGAAAAGAGTCCCCAGTAGCCTAATAGCAGTGGGATTGCAAACAGATTTGTGTAATTTCACAAAGTATACAAGCTATAAATATTATGTTTCTTCTAAAGAAGAAATGTGAAATGCAGTCAGCAGATAAAAGGTTTCTTTTCTCACTGTCACATGTGTTTCTTCATCCCTTTGTGATCTCAGTGTGGTAATATCTAAATAGTTTGTTCTAAACACAAGACATGCTGTGTGAAGAGGCAGGAACAGGAGTACTCATAGCACACAAGGATCTTGACTGGTCCATCATCTCTTGCTACTTATGATTAAGCAATAAAGAGAGAGGTACAGGGTATTTCCAGGGGATTAATAACTGATAGGGAGGAGTTAATGGCCTGAGGTGCAGCTGAGGGCCATTAACCCCAGCTGGTCATCAATCCTCATTAAAAACCTCTGCAACACACTTCACCAAACGTGGTGAAGGGCAAACCAATGTTTTAAGCACCTTTGTGATTCCCCTCTCTGTTGTGTCCTTAAATTAGTTCTGATTTAATTTCTGTTACTTCCTGGTGTAGATGGTGCTTTTCTTACTGCAGCAGGAGTTCCAGTCACCAATGGATTTATCTCAGCAGTAGTTGTGTGAAAACTGCAGAGTTCAGACCTTTATGTGTAAGTGGGAATCCTCACTACTACAGCAGCAGAATGTGGGGTGTTTTAGAACTTCCAGCATTTAATTACATGACAAAGAAAGTAAGTTATAAATTTCATAAAAGATTCATTTGTGAAATCCAAGTTTGTTTTTCAATAACGTAGTACAATCTTTCCTGTTACAACAACAGCAATTTTTAAGGGAAGGGGCCCATGGTTCTTCCAGTTTTGAAGCTGTTAAACTTTATTGTACTGTGTTTCAAAAATATTTATTTTTGTTTGGTAGCATTTGATACATAAACCACCTCTTAATTCTGAAAAAAAGCCAAGTATTGCAAATACATTTCATATTAGATGATAAGCATTGAAATATGTGTATTTTATAATGGGTTTGGGGTTTCCTTAGGTTTTGAAATGCATACAATTTAGTGTTATGCTGGATATTTCTAGAAAATTTAATTTTCTTGTAAGAGAGGCCAATTGTTAGCATGGTATTAAGAATTTATATTGATTTTGTGATTTTGTAGTTATGCCATTGCTCTTGGTTATTCCAAATTAAGATTGTGGTAATAAAATATGAAGCTATGACAAAAGTCCTGAGGGTATTTTTTGAAACTGATAAAATCCCAAAACCTCTTTGCCAGGCCCTAGCCCCGACTTCTCGTGGTAGCAATACATTAGCAGAGTAATACTGGAGAGCTTGGTTGGCCTAATTCAGGGGCAGATGATTGTCTGTGTTCATTGTAGATGTCTGCCTGAAAATCACCAGAAAGGTCTCTGCAGCCCTTCCAACTTTGTAGAGATACTATCAAATATGATAGGTAGACTTTCAGGGACAGGAGGCAGATATTAGAATGAAAGGGTATAGTCTGGCAGCAACGCTGTGAAATCAATGGAGATGTTTTTTCTTTGATCGTAGTGAGGGCAGAATTAGTGTTTGGCCTCCATTTAGAAGTGTATGATTTTGCTCTACAGCTGCTGATGAACTCTGCACCCTGTGCATGCGCTTACAAAATCAGAAGCCCTCTTCTTCTGGGTCAACACAAATACCTGAGGGCTAAGTGACCTGAATGTTTGAAAGGAGGAGAGCACAGGGCACCCCAGTTGAAGAAGTACTGTTTGTGTTACACCATTTCCTGATGCTGTAGAAAACAAAACCAGTCCCCTTTGCAGAGAGTGGGAAACTGGTGAAGAATGCTGCTGGCTTCCACCACCTTGAAAAGCTCATCTCAGTCTGACACAGGGAAAGGGATCTGTGCTGTTTCCATGTATCACCAGGAACTTGGATATGCAAGTAGTGGGAACTGTGCAGGCCAGACTTGGATCAAAGCAGCAGTTCTTAGAATGTAGTTATGGGAGGTACATCTCAATACAGCCTTGTCTTTTAGTCAAAATACTCAAGGCAAATATGTATGGTCACTGCAGTAAGCCTGTTTCTCCTTCCTGGTTTAGAAAGTCATGCCTTCATGTGTTACAGGACTTCACTGTCACTATTCATCCAAGTGAAGAAAGGCATTCACAGGCTTATTTTCAGAATCCTCCTCATTAAATAGATACAGACTGATAGAGACTCCTGTTCCATGGAAAGGCTGTAAACCCTACTTGGATCCTTATATTTTGCATAATAACAGCTAAAGAGAAAGTCTTCTACATTAACTCTGCATCTGGGACTTGAGGAGGATTCTTAAGCAGTCCTAGAGTGTTTTGAAAGGAATTTCAGAAGAAAAAGATATTTTGTGGAAGAAGTTTAAAGAGCAGCTCTTATCTTGTACAGTCAGAAGTAGTTCACTGTGTACAGTTTTGTTTATGGGAGGCTTCTGAGTGCTATTTTACTGTGTGGGATGATTTGGATTTCCTTACTAATTTTGAAGTTTCATATCAGATACCTCTGCCAGAACACCAGTGCTTTCTACTATATTGTGTTCTTATGGCTGTAAGTCTTACAGAGGCTTGTCTTTTCAATTCCAGGTATCAAGAATAGAATATAATTTATAGGGTCTGCGAGTACTGAAACCAGCAAACTTGCTTTAAGTGTGCATTTTGAGACTAACTTACTCTGTAGCTGTTTTAGCACAAACCAGTTTCCTGTGTAAGGCAAAATATCTGCATTTCTGTGACCTCTGCACACCATATAAAATCTGCTGCTTTTCATGATTCAAATGCAGTTAAATGCTCTCCTGCTTCTTTCTGTTTTAAGGGACAAAGAATAAAACTTAAAAAATACAGACTCTAGGATGTGCATTGGTGGTCCATTCCTCCATGCATGTTTCATATAAAGAACATCCTTGCTTGTTCTCTAGGTGCTGTAGAGAAGGCACTATCTGTTGAAGGGAGCCAAGTGTGGCACTTTATTGCGGTGGGAGTCATGATTGCTCAGCTGCGAGATTGCTTCCTGGAAATCTGTAGTGCAGAATCAAGCACAGTGCAGCAGAAGCCACACATGAATGTGGTAAGTGAATAGCTGTGTTTGTGCACAGGGAATAGCTGAGGAACTTGGGGAACAGTAGTGTCCTTTTGAGCACGACTGGCCAGTTGAGGACATAGCAGTTAATTTGCTCTGAGAGCCCAGCTGACAGATGTCAGTGAGGGTAAGGGTAAATAATACAAGTTGGAGGTGGAAGGTTTCAAGGAGAAAGCAAACAAAGAGACATTCGAGTTGTCCAAGCATAGTGGTCTACAAAGAATTAAATCCCTTTTTTCTAAGTCCTTTGGCATCCCTGTCCAAGTTGGAAATTCATGTGGGAGACTACCTCGTGACTTTTCTTCACTTATCATTTATTAATTCATGTTCTAGGAAACTAACCTTCCCTGATTTGATGTGACAAGTCTAAAGCCTTTGGCCTTTTTTGTGTTCTTCAAAAAGGCCTTCACCTCAGTTGATGTCTCAGCAATTTATTTATGACTCTACAGTGATATGGGTTTTTTTCCCTTTTCCTGAATGCCAGTGACTGTGCTGTAAAATCTTTTTAGGGCCAAGACATTAATGTTCTTGTGTTGCTGTTCACTTTTTACAATGGCTACTCACCAACTCATAGTTTTTTTCTCTTTCCTCCTCAATCTCTGGCTTGAAAGAGAAGGTGTTTTTCTTGGCTCATGGCTTAACACCTTCTATGTTTTCCTGATCAACTGACCTTGCAAGTTTATTTTATGTATGAAGTTTCAAAGTTTTTATATTCATCCTATTTCAGACTGATGATGGACTTGCTGCAAAGCTTTTTAAAAAACCAGAAATGTTGATTCTTTCTACACCTCAGCCTCGATGTATGAAATGGATGTGCTGAGTCTTCTGTCTTGTGTATCTCCTCCTGCACAGTATAGGTTTTCCTGCCTTTGTCTTCATGCTGAGTAAATCTTGCCCTTCAGATTCTCAGTATAAAATGCTGACATCATTATGGATTTCTACTGGGTGATTATGGAGTGGTTTATTTTTATTTCTCAGCTGTAACTTTCAAGACAGGAGAAGTTAAAGAATTTTCTTAGGATAGGGGTACACTTGTGCTGCTTTGGCACTGCTAGGCAGGAACTCTGGCTTCAGTGGCAATACTCTAGGTTTATGCTTTTTGTAAGGAGAAGCCCAATCAATGCATTTTTCTAGCTAAGTGTTTCAACATGGTATTTCAGTGGCCTAGACAATATCATTACATGCAATAATAGAAATCAGTTCTCTTTGAGTGTATGTGGTTCTTCTATGCTTTACATAGCTGTAAAGCTTTTTTTATATTCCATCAAGTCAAAATATTCTTCAGAGGTTAGAATGATTCCCTATGCTTCCAGCTTTCATAATAACATGATGTATTGAGAATCTTAGTAAGAATATGATTAATGGTTGAGACAGGCTGGATTTCTTATAATCCCCAAGTAACTGCTGAATGTTGTTCTTGTTCCTTATTTCACAGCTGTGTGAAATAACCAGTCTTATACCTGAAAGCTTTGGCTGGAACTTAGTTGAACAGAGCATTTGAAGCTCAGCTCAATTCTTGGTTATTTGTTGGAAGAGTTTATCCTGTTAGCAAAAGTTAGCAAAAGTTTTCCATCTCTCTTCTAATCAGCCTAGTGGATCAATGTGCAGAAAATGACACGCTGAGCCAAGATACTGCTGAGTGTGAACAAATATTTAGAGATAAACAGAAGAAACTGGATGTGTTCAGAAGAATGTCACCTGCTTGAGCCTGGAATGTTTTCTTTGCAACAGTTTTAGAGTAGTGGGATTTCTGTTCCGCAGGATTGGAGATAGGATTGACATGAACTCTCGTGGTGTTAAGGTCAGAACTGTCCACTTCTTAGTTCTGCCTTTGAGCTGAGTATCTTGAAAGCCTTGCATCATCAGTCTTGTGGCACTCTGCTTGTCAGGTTTCCAGATTGTGTCACTGTGCAGCAAACCTGCTAAGCAGGTGTTCTTGGGAATGGCAAATTTTGCAGGGTTATTGGATAGCTCAACTAGAATTTCCATGCTTTATGCTCCCATGCCAGGAACCAGATGAGACTGGGTTTCACGTAGGTTTGGCCTTGTCTCTATAGAAGGGACCTTGGAGATCTCAGAGGCAGGATTTAAGGAATGGCAAACCTGGGAAGAGTTTCCAAGGTCAGTGATTTAGGACAGTATGCCTAATGGGGCTGATTGAAATCTGTAGATACAGAGAGCCTATGTGCCTGGTCAAGAAAACTGAGGGTATCACTTTATACGGTAGCAGATATCTAAGGAGTAGAAGGAAAATTAGCAAGACTTAATTTCATTGAGATTCTGGAGTGCAGAAATTCTTCTCTGAGCAAAATGGCTGAGTCTCTCTTTACATTTCTGGTTTGTATAGAGGTTAATACTTCCGTATTTTAGTTGCACTTGCCCTGGAGTATGGCATTTCCTGTTAATGAGAAAACCTGCCTTTCTGCAACTTAAGGTGCAACCCAGTGTCTAAATATGTTGCACATAAAACAATTCCCACCCCCACCAAGTTTCTGTAGGGATGCTCACTTTGCAGAAATTCTTTCTTGTTGCTTTTGTGTCACTTAAGGTGTAATTATACTATTTCTTTGACATGTGAATAGAGAATGCATCTGATATGTATGGTAGAAAATTTCAGTAGATACCTATTGGTTAAGATTACTGTGTTGCATTTTAAATGATTACAGTTGTTGGAGGTAGGGGTGTTTCCTGCTGAGAGTAATGAAAAAACTTCTTGGTATGATTCAATTATAGGTATAAGAAAAGATATATTTTATTAGTTTCTTAATCAAACTTGCAGAAGAGAGCCAGGATTGCTACATGTATTGCAGCATGTAGCTTCAAAAAGAAAAAAAAGAATAGTCTCATTCCTTTGCTGTTTCTGGGGGCTAAGGGAGCAAATGACCTTCAGCTTTATGCAAATGGAAAGATTGCAGTTTGTAAATTATGATAGCCATTTAAAAACAAAAGTAATCCCATTATTCTGTTTTTGGCAAATGTCTTGTAGTATGCAAATGGTTTGACAACACTGTGTACCTTAAAAACCATATTTAAGCACCAAAATATTTCATATAGATTCAAAGACTTTCTTGTATACCCCAGCATAAATCAGGGGTCTGTACAAAGACAGGGGAGTTACTGTCATATGCAACTAGCATGAACTCATAATAAGCTCCAAAATATTGTAGCTATTAGGAGGCACTAATATATATTGTTGATTATAATTCCAGTCACTGGTTATAAACCTCATGAAATGAATTGCCTCATTTATAATGCATACCATGGGACAACATCTAATTTGGTGACAAGCATGGAGTCTAGCAAAGATTCAATAGAAATATCTGCTTAAATGACCATGTTCTCACCTAATTACATATATTTTCTAAAGCTTTGTTATTTAGTATACCTGTTGTTATTATTAAATTAAATTTCACACTTTTAAAAATTCTGGTGAATAAATGTCCTTTTCTCTGTGAGATGCAAGGTTAGTGTTTATTTTAAGTTGTGACTTTTTGTGAGAATGATAAGAAAATCAACATATGCTGTTATCACTCCTCACTTTTGAAATAACAAGGTGAGGACTATCCTTGAAAAGTAATTGATATTCCTGTACAGGTTGAAACTGATATACAAACAGATAAACAGAATCCTTCTAGTCTGTGCTCTAGCTGAAAATGCCATACTAATGATTGTCTCACATGGCCTTCAGCTTCAGAGCAGACCTTTGACCTTTTGGACCATCCTGCTGGTTTACTCTGGCCATTTCTGATGCCTTAGGCCTGTGCAACTTTAGCTGCATTAGTAGACCACAAAATGACTGAAGTGATGCTGTCTAAGCTAATGTTGTGCAGTGGGTTGACCTTGGCCTGACACCAGGTGCCTGCCAAGCTGCTCCATCTCTCCCTTTGCAGCAGGGGACAAAATAGGATCAACCCTCACAGGTCAAGGTAAAGGCAGTTTAATAAAGAAAAAGTGAAGATTGTGTACGTGCAATAAAAAGTAAAAAAAAAAAACAAAGAAAAAAAGCAAAAAAACCCAACAAACCCATGTTTGAATATTTTATTCTCTACTTTGCGTCAGCAAGTGATGTCCTGTCACCTTTACCTTGGATAAGAGGTAGCTAAAATTCCACTGCCTCTCCAGATGAGCATGTAACAAGTCCACGGTGTAATGGAGGAACTTGCGATGAAATCTGGTTTCCACTGCTAGTTATGGCTAGTTAGAAATCATAAGGAATGCTTCAATGTCATTGGGAGATAATGTAGTGGTCATTATTTTATGAGGTAAAGGCTGTAAAAGTATAATTTTGTGAAGTTTCATTCCTAGATTTCTGGAAACTACTTCTGGTCTATAATAAAACCAGATCTGGTGTAAAATTCCAGTGCCCATGGTCTGGTATAAAATGGTGTATTTTTAATAATTTGTTGCTATGTAGTTTTGGTCATGGTTAATGGTGGTAGTGTGAGGTATCACTGCTGTTCTGGCAAAAGCTACAATACTACACATAACCATGGTGGACTGAGCTGTGGGGTTGAATCCCTGTTTTTATCTGCAGAGTGTTTGCTTTGTTCCAGTCTGTTTTACCCATGGAAATTCATTACAAACAAAATAATTTATACTGGTGTATACTTTGGAGGGGGCTGTTGAGATGTAACAAGCCAATTGTGTGTGACTTGGTTCAAGAGGCATGGGAATGCTTTTCCTAAATGCATGTACAAAGCTTGGAATATGAAGAGAGATGGCTGAAACTTGTTCAGGTGGGGGAATCTTATATTGCTCTTCTTGCAGGGTCACTTATTGGGTAAGAATTGTGCAAGTGTTTTGTCTTTTAATTGAGCAAATACTTTTATCCTTTGAGCTTTTTATACACGTATAGGAAGCTGCTGTTTTTGGGTGCTTTTTAAACAGCAATTGTATTAAGACAAATAGTTATTTCATTTAATTGGTTGTTTATCTTCTGTACTATTCTGGAATGCTCTCCCCAAGCCCTGAAATTCTGCACCTGCAGCAGGCTTATGCTGTAGTTACAGAACAGGTGCTGTGCCATGAAAATACAGCCTTCAGGGGAGGTGTCAGACACAGTCTAATTTATCTGTGTTTCTGCACAAAGGGAAAGAGGAGGGTGATAGCTGCTGGAGAGTCTCTCATGTGTGGGATGGAGGCACCTATCTACCACACTGACCTTTGTGGGTTTGCTGCTTACCAGGTGCTCAGACCTGGGATGGTGTGGGGAGTCTGCTGAGGCTTGTCTGTCTTTTTGCCTGTCACCTCCTGCTGCACATCCATCTGAGCACCAGCGGTACTGACAGGGTATGAGGAGTGTACCAAGGTTAGCCACAAGGTTTGGGACAAGGATGGAGTGTGCATGAATAGCCACAGGGTTCTGGGACAAGGATGGGGCATGTTTCTGAGTGGGATGTGTGCATTAGTGACACAGGTGAGCCCGAGGTACTTGTGTCTCTTGTGCCTCAGTGCTCACTAGTGAGGTTTCTGTTCCTAATGAGAGTTCAAGAAGGACATTGAGCCCCATCAAGGGACAAGGACCATGTCAGGGAATACTTGGGAGAGCTTGACCCATGCAAGTCAATGGGACAAAACAGGCTGCATTCCAGACTGCTGAGAGAGCTGGTTCATGTCTGTACAAATGTGTGGTCTTTGAATAGTCATGGAGACGGGGGAAGAGCCCCAGCTCCTGGACAAAGCCAAATGTTGCACCTATCTCCAGGAAAGGTTAAAATTGCAATACAGTGAACTGCAGGCTCCTCAGCCTATCTTCACTCTGTGGGAAAAGCATGGAAAGAGTCCTCTTGGAGCAAATCTCTGCATAAATGTAGGAAGTGTTTGAGAACCAATGTCATGGACTGTCTTGGAGGAAAATCACCTTCCCTGTGAGAACAGTCAGAAAATAGAATAGATTGCTTGGAGGCCCTTCATTGCTTTCAAGGCTCATCTGAATAAAACTCTGAGTAAGCTGACCTTTTTGAGTGATTGGCTGGGTAACAGGCTTCTTGAGGCCCTTCTCACCTGAATGAGTCTGACTCAATGACTCTGTAATGGACAAGGTATCAGAGGTGGCAGATAAATCCTGTTGTGCTATTTGTATGTTATGACAGAGTGCATCAGCAAAGCAGAGACATTTCCTTAATTACATGGAGATACAATCCTGTTGGTCTGCATCCATATTGCTGATAAAGTAGGGGAATAACTGAAGAGTTTGGAAAAGAGAACTGCAGTTGATGAGGAGCTGATGAATACATCTCACTGTGGAGTCTTTTTATCTAATACTTTGTGTGATTTTTTTTTTCCTAGTGCTTTAATTTTGTTATTTAAAGGCCATGATCCATTATGTTAGGAATATAGTTGCAAACAGAAAGACAGCAGATAAATCTGTATGGGATTTTTAAACAGAGAGAATGGCATTAGTGAACATATGATGTCCATTTGTGAGAGCTGGGAAGGAGGAAGACAAATCACAGATTTGTAACTTAGAAATTACTGCAGTCATGCAAAACTTCTGTTCTGTAGACTCTGAGGATCTATCTACAGTTGAATTTTTATACCGTGATTGGCATTACACAGATGGGAAAGGAGGATAATATGGTGAGAGAAGTGTCAGGGCATGAAAGCACAGGGAAGTGTGCTAGTGGTTTTTCTGGTTTTGTGCTTTTCACAAATGCTGCTATTCATAGGTCATCTGAATGGAGGATTTACTTGACATTGCAGAAAATATTTTCTGAATTCAGTGTAGGAACATTCTCTGTAAGTCTATTCTAGCTGGTGGCAGTTTTGGACACAATGCAATGTTGATAATTTGATTGTTTACCTAGTATGAATCTTGCATGAGAAACATGGAGACTACAAAGCAGCTTTCAGTTTGCACTTGTCAGTGAGGATTCTGAAAAGGCTATTCATATTGGCCTAGTAATGTGCAAAAAAAATTAATCCTTTAAAATTAGGATTTATGAATAATCTGGATCTCTGTGCAATAGATCTATTCACCAAGATACTTGAGGAGAGAGTATTTTTTTTTCCTTCATCTTCTTTCTTTTCCTCCTAGAAAGGGGCATGCACTGCAGTCAGGCTCTGCATGTGGGAACTTAAATACATGATGGAGCAGGAAACAATGTGAATTTGGAATGAGTTGCATTCCTCTGTTGGCCTCAATACTGTCAGAACAGTCTGTTTTCAGAGAACTTGCTCTTGCCCAGAAGCTTCCACCTCCAGAAGCTCTTTCAGGTAGTAAAGAGCAGTTAATTGCCTCCCACTAGTAGAGAGGCACAAACATTCTGGCTAGTTCATTGATCTATTTTCCTAACAATAGCACAAATATAGAAAGCTCACGTGGCTGTGCTGTGGGATGGAGAGAAGGGGTTTATGCACTGTAGGATTTGATGGCTGCAGCTCTGAGGGAACTCACCTGTCACCTCTCCAAGTTCACACACCTTTTCTGGAGTGGTGTCAGTGGGATAGCTGGAATAGAACCTAGTGTTGCATAAAGAAGCAGCTTTCTGAAAGAAAGCATGTGTTTACAGGCAGAGGGAACTTTCTGGAACAGCAAATTAGGTCCACCTTGTTTCAAGGAAGGAGTAAAGAGTTCATGCAAGTCCTTATTTTGATTCTGTATCAGAACACCAGTGTTGAGTTTCTTGGTAACTCCAATTTTTGAGGATCATTGGGGTCTGTGTCCCAAAGGCACCACACTAAGATAACCTGTGTTCTGCCTTTCAGAGAGGTACAGCAGGGGCTACAGAAGAAGTGACTAGTTTGTGATAGTGCTGTGTGTGTGGTAAAAAAGGAAAACAAGCTCAGACTCCTATTTTCTATCTTAACTCTTGTATTTCTCTGAGGAGAAAAAAAATCAACAGTCTCTTGCTATTTATTTAATACTCTGGCAGAAAAGTTCTTTTGTAACTGTCTAGAGGTTCTTCTGATGTGCAATTAAACTCTGACTTTGTGTGTTTCAATGTGTAGGTAGATTCTTCCTTTAGGCCTGAGCTGTACTGAAACGTTTTCCATATTGGAATGTGAACATTGCTAGTTGAGACAGTAGTAGTACAGTTGGTGGCATGGTCAGGGCTGCATCATCAGCACTTGAAGTACCTTGTGATAATGGTCACAAGGCCATAAGAGTGGCTTGATTAGCAAAAACCAGTAGAGTATGTCTTTAACTTGTTTTTAAGTTATTGGTATCAAAAGCTTTTATTGTTGCATGCCATTTCATTATTTCATAGGTATTAACTCAGCAGTGGGGGTGTAATTGTTGAATTCTGCATCTGAATAAATAACACTTAGCTTTCTGCTTATGGTGTTTGGAAGAATGTTCTTTTTAACCCTGGGAATCCTTTGTTTCTCACTCCCCAGGTCTGTATCTACTGGTTTTGGGAAAGGGAGGGGGAAGGAGAAGGAGAAAAAAAGGCAAGGTAATTATCTCCACTAATAGTCTGCCTGCTTGTACTTGATTGAAATGCAGGCTGCCTCTCCTGTACCACTGATTTTATTCCCAAAGAGAAGTTCCAGTTGTCTACAAAGCCAACACCTTTGGACAGGCACCATCTGGCCAGCTGCTTATTAACTCCCATGGTCCTGCTGATTCTACTGGTAAAGAGACCAGTCTCAGAGAAAGCAAACTAGAAGGATGCTGTCAGGGGCCCCAAGATCTCTCTTCCCTAAAGAAAAATGAATTCCATGCAGCCTCCCTAGCGGGTACCATGTAAAAATAATTAAAAGGGTATTGAGGAAAAACAGCTAATTAAAAAGACTAAACACTGAGTACTCTTATCCTTGAGGCTGGCCAGGCTTTTCCTGTGGGGAGGCCAGAAGTCAATTGTGTCTTTATGCTGTCATTTCAGCTGCCCTGTTCGGAACCTGTGTGAATGTTCCTTTAAATCCAGGTACAAATCAGGGCACCATGGTTCGCTATGCACCCTGATACCCACGGGGTTTGCTGCCTGGCCTGGCTGACCTGGCACTCCCTGGGGGCTTTACTGTCCTTCTATGGCACCAGAGGTGGATTCCATTGAGCAGAATTTTTAACAGTTTGATTTTTTTTTTTGTTTTTTTACTGCACTGATCCTACGAGGGCAGACTCATAGGATGTCAGGGTGTGCAGGTTTGGAACCTGCTGTCCCATTGCTGCATGTGTTTGAATGGAAGCATAAAAAGAAGCATTACCAGAATCTTTGAGAAAGATAATATGCTACAAGGAAATCTAAAATTGCTGCTGGCTGGAAGAAGAATGTTCATTGGCAAGGTATTTAATCAGAGTGCTATATACAGGGAGCTTTAACTTCTGTTGAAAATTCTTTTGTATGAAAAAAGGAAGACTTGGGTCTGTTGCTGTATGCTACACCTGTCACCATAGGGATCCTATTACATTTTTAAATTGAGGAAGGGTCATTTGCTTTAGGGAGGCATTAGAGGGGACTTGTAAAGTCATAAATGATCAGATAATGTCTCTGAAAATTTTTTTCTCCAAAATCTTCTTAAAATCTACTAAAACAGGAAAAAAAGTCTATGCTGTTTTTACAGAAATATCTTTGCAACTATTATAAAAGGTAGTATAAGTAGCTGTTATATGATAACTGCGTCACTCTGATTTAAAAAAAAATATTTTTTTCCATTATCCGTCACTAGGTAATTTCATTGCTAGGCACTATGGTCCAAAAATATTTCTTTGTTTGAAGTTCTCTGACATAAATTGAAAATGAATACTCAGATCTTTTCAAAACTGTTAGTCTGATGGAAAAACATATGTTCTTTGATTTCTACTCCAATGTTCAATTGTTTTGAAGATTGGGAAAAAGAGTAAAATTAACCAGAAATGTCTGTCAGCTTGTAAGAGTCAGGCCATATCACAGTGTATGGCCACACTTAAATCCTCCTATTGTTCTGTCATAATGTTGGAACTATGCAGGACTTGTTTTCACCTGCTTGCACTTGGAAACTTGTTCTGAGCAAAACAAAACAACAAAAAAAAAAAGGCAACAGACTCGGGTACCTGCTCTTTTTTCCCCCTGCTTTTATTCCCTTTTCTTTTTCCAGAGGGATTTCTATTTTTTGCCAAGCAAAACACACAGCAGAATTTCTGGCACTGTTTCTCCTGCTGGGGAATGAATGGTACAACTCATAATCACTAACATTGTGCACAGATGCTCAGAGAGATGATAGAAATGGAAAACTGACCATAAAGCAGCTGCATTTTGCTGTGATTCCCCTAATGCAGGGTAATCAGAAGTTTTCTATTCTCAGTAATTAAACCAGGGAATATTACACAAAGAGAGTGATGGCAGAAATGAGTATCAGTAAGTTATCCACAAAAAGGTGAGGGCATGTAAAATATTTTAGTCTGCAGGTTTGATTATTCTCTCTGTCTCATATGTGTGGAGCCATTTTTGTCATCTGAAAAAAAAAAAGAAAAAAGTTACCAAATGAAGGTTGATAGAATTGTCTTCATCTCTTTAGCCTATGTCTTTTGCAGCTTCACTTTTACCATGTTTTACAATTATGCTTGAGGACAAGCACTGGCCAGAAACAGGCAATTGAGGCAAACTTTCATTTGAAGTCACTAGGAGTTTTGTCTGTGTGGGATCACATGGGTTCAAGCAGCACACTGGGATAATCTCAGTTCCTGTTTGGTGTTAGCAGTTCCAATGTATAGTGCCTACCAGGAACTTCCTCAGCAAATCTGCACAGATGAGCAAACCACAATTAGTCACCACAGCCAGAAGATCTAGTACTGAGCTAATCTTCCCATGCAAGTAAACAGAAAGTATGCTTACTCTGCTATGTTTATTCTTTCAAGGGCTTGTGCCAATATATTATCACACCATGCCCAGAGTGTTGCTGGAGCATCGTTGTGTGTCATGGGGAACAAGGAGAATTGTGATATGAAGCATGGGACAAAAAGGATTTAGTTAAAGGATAATTTCATGAGGGAAAGCTAAGAATATCAACTCAGGCAAGAACATTATATGCACCATTTAAAAAAAATATTTGAGGTGATAATTAGGGTCTGGAAATCTTACTCTAAAAGAAGTTGAGGCTTACTAAAAGAGTGTATGTGTATGCCTACACACAAGCTTTATGCATGTATAGACACAGATAAATCCTCTTGTCTCTGTGAGTGAGGCTAGCAGTGTTCACCTATATAGTATTTTTTGGAGGAGTCTAAATCTGAATATTGTGCACTAGTGAAAACAGGTAACTGTGTCTTTATTTGCTTTTAAATGGCTGTGCTTTTGTTTTGCCACAATACCTTTCAGATGCATTCTTTTTTCACCTTCAAATCTGGAATAGCAGCATCTCAGAAGGATAGCATTGCAGGCAAGAGTAAGTGCAAGATTTTAACTTCTCCTTTCCTTTGGAAACACGTTTCAAGGCAGCCTTGAGAGAGTAGTTGCTATCTATAATAGTGCATGTCAGAAAATCTATTGCATGCTACCACAGAAACATTCAAGTGAGTGACTAACTAGAACTAGGCATCCTAAGGCTTATTAGATGTAATTCTATGGAAAGTCTCTTGTTGATTTGAAAGATTGAGGGTGGTTGACTCTTCTACTCTTTAAATTCTTGCCTGATACCTTCCAATAAAAAACACCTGAGACCTCAGTGGCTGGCTGTGTCCATTCCTCAAACCCACTTTTTCTCAGATGAGCCCACCCAACCTCCTGCTTTTCTCCTCTCTGACTGGTGAATCATGAACATGGTGTGGCCAGCTCTTGAAGGCCAGTCCCCAGTGTTCCAAGCAGTCTCATGACTCTGTATTAGTTCTGTTCAATGGTTAAACTGCAAGATAAGACCCAAGCTCTTGAGACCTAAAATGCAATTTTTGTCTGGTTTCTTAGACAAACATTCTATTAACTCCAATCAGGCCAAAGTCAAAGGCTCTTAAGTCTGGCCAGTTTTCGTAATCTCAATTTTAGTGCTGGGGCCAGGGTTCCAGTGGCTGATCCAACAGATAAATGAAACACACATGAGATGTCTTAGGCCAACAGGTGTTGCAGCTGCTTCTATTATGTGGAGCTGTAGAAAACAAAATGCCTCAATCATATATGAACCGATTGTTCTGTCATAAAACTGTCTCCAGTCTTCGAATAGCCTGCTTTGGGAGACGTCACAAAGCATTACAGAATGTCTTTGAGTGACAATTATTTAGAGAAGTTACTGCCCTCATAATGTAATTTTCCAGTGTCAGTATATAATTAGGCAGAATGAATAAAGAAGAGTTTCCATTGTGAAATACAGAGAAGCTGCTGTGCCCCTCCCAGTCCAATGCTGCTGAATAAATCAAATTTAACTTCCAGTTGGGCAACTTCTGGCTTGCTGAGCTTTGAAGCCTGTACCGAGCTTGCTGTTCAAATGATGCATCTGACTTCTGCCTTTGATTTTCAAGAACCCCTTGGAAACATGATCTAAATGTTTAAAAAATTATGGTTTTATTTCTTTTTCCATATTTTTGTTTAATTTGAGAAGTATACTTGTGGAACCTGTCATCTGCATACTGCTGAAAGACAATTTTTAGCAATAGCAACATCGCAACCTGCTGAAAGTCCCATTTTTCACCTCAGATGCATCTTAAACTCCATCTCATCCTCTTTGGGGGATGTCAGAACCCTTATTGCATCAATTCCTCCTACACGGTGGAGATTCTTAGCATTTAGGAGGCTGGACTCTCAAGCAATAGTCAAATGCTGTTGTAAAGGACTAATTCCACATTGTGAAATCTGCATTTTTCTGTAGGTAAAAGTGAAAGCTTCAGTTTGGCAGGTGCCTTCCAGGTGCTATTGAGCTATGCCAATTTTGAATTGACCTGTGGTTTATATTTCATTGCTTTCCTTCTGAGAGGATAAGTTTACTCAGTGATCATGGTTTTGTTTAAATATCCTTAAGAGCAGTCCTTCTGTTTGCTGCCTGTGTTTGGGATGGTTTGTGTAAGCAATTCCTCAGCAGATACAGGCATTTGCTAATTGCAGATCATAGCAGCAGTTTCAGTAATAAGGCTTCAGGATGGGAAGGAGATATTTGGGGATAATGTATTTTTTGCTAAATGGATCAGCATGTCCAATTCCTTGCTTGATTGCTCTTTGTGATAGGAAATAAAAATCCTGATCTTTACGTGGAATGAGCTCATTGGAGGAAAAACTATCAGTTCAGCCACAGGTTACTACTGGATGTGGTGTGGAAAAGGAACCTGCCAGAAGAGTGCACCTTAAACAGGAGGTCCCTTTGCAGCTGGGTGGCTGGAGGATGATGGAGAAAGCTGTGCTGGCAGCTGCGGGTTCTTAATGGCTCTCAAGACTGGTGAGAGGCTTGTTTATTAGCCAACAGCAGTCCATGATGTTCATGCTCTTCTGCAGAAGGAAAGCTAAACATCCAACAACCAGAGAGCTCTGCTGCTTTACAAGGCTCTGTGAACAAGGTTTTGTAACCTCTGTGTCAGAAACTGCAGTGATGATTGTGGTCTAGACAAACAGTCCTAAGCTCCCTTACAAAGAAGCAACAATCCACCTACGGCTAGAACACCACATGGTCTGGCACTGTGAGCTCTCAGGGTGGCTTTACAGTGCCAGTGTGTGGTGTTCTCTTGTCATGGGGGTGATGTCAGCCCCTCAGCTGCCTGGTTTTAATCCTCCTCAGATGTAAGCACCTTGTGTTGTGACATGGAGCCACGTGGACATGTGGTGATTCCGTGATGCTCTTCAAGTGTTTGGGAATGCCCATCAGGATGGCCCCTTTCTGGTCAGGGAAGAGTGATCATGCTCTCCAGGTACCTCTGCAGGTTGTTCCCACCACCCCAGATGAAATAGTTTTCTGGTGAGGTGAATCACTGTCTGGAGATGCTTCTCTCTCTGTTGAGGCAGCCTAGATGTCTAGTTTAGATTAGATGCTGACTTTTGGACAGCTAAAGATACTGAGATGAATGAAATTCTCTGGAGCATTTCCTCTTCGTGCTTGGAGAAAATACCCACATGCCACAGGGGATATTGTTCCTGCAGGATTGTGATAAATAAGAAATGAGGGATGGATCTTTCTCTTTTGCATAAAACTCAGAATCGAGATGGAAAAAAGTCCTGTATATATAACCCTTTATTTCAGAGCAGACTTCCATTTTTAGTTTCCCAATCTTCGCCTTTGTGTTGGTAAGGGCTCATATGCTTGCAGCTGCATAGTTACAGAGATACTGCAAATAGATTGCATAGTAGAAAGCCTGATTGAATTATCTTTTGAGGTGAAGTTTGTGCATTTTGCCTAATACGTAAAGATTTTGTTTTCCTAAATGTTTAAGAAAAAGTGAGGTATTAATATTTAGAAGAAGCTTCTGTACACTTATAGCTAGCAGGAATATTCTTCATAAGCCCTGTTTGCTGAGATGCTCTTGGAAAGAATAAGCACTTGATATAGTTTCAAACATAACTTTGAGATCTGCTTGATCTTTTGTAAATAGTAACATTTAGGTTATTATTAATCAGAAATTGTATTAAAAATAGATTTAAATGACTGCATTGATTTTTCTCAGGTGTAGGGTGGATGGAGGGAGCATAAGTAGTGCTGAATTTAACTCATCTCAGTGGTTTGAAACAAATAATCTATTTAGGATATTGGAAGTTAGTAATAAAATGCTTAATAATCAAACATCAACAAACATGAGAAGCCCTACAAATGCAGGCAACAAAGTTGTTTTTGCCAGGACCAGCTTTTGAAGCTCCTTTTTTCTGTGTGTATATATTAGTGTGTGACCACTGCAGGACTTAAGTATGTTTTGGTGTGTTTGTTTTGTGTATCTTCAGTCTATTGTCCTGGTCCAAAGCAATGTGTTGTATTCAAAGTTTTGGAGTAATTCCTGACTGTGATGTCAGGGAGGCGTGTTCAATGATGTCTTACACTTTCCTAACTGAAGAAGACTTAGACACCCAAACCAAACTGTGTAATACACAGACTTACACATTAAATCAGGCATATATCCTTATATATGAAATATTTACATCCCACCAGACTCAGGTGAGAATGTAATGCTTTGTTTCCTATTTCACTCTAATTCATGAGCGGTCACAGAATGAAGTCTGCATACTGCAAATTGTACTTGCAGCAACAGCTGCTTTAGCAAAACTGTTGGCATTCCTCTAGGCCTTGATCCTTCATTTTAAAAAACCCCACAAACAAGAACCATGACACTGAAACTAGAAATAGGGTGGTACTTGGTGGTATTACAACTTGAGAAAGCAGGATCTGGAAAAGAAAAGAGGAGAAATGATCCAATGGTTTTCTGGCTGTGATGCTGTTCACAAAAGTTCTGGTTGACCATCATGGGAAGAGGGGTGGTACAACTTTGTGGCTGTGGAAAGCAGAAGTTTCACTTCTTGTTAGACATATTAAAATCCTCAAGGTTCTGTATTTTACTTCACAGAATAAAGAAAGGAAATACTATGTCTGCCCTGAGCTTAATGACTTTTCAGAAATTCAGACTGAAATTGGCATTTCCTGGGGAACCTGGAAGGTGTTTGGAAGTGTGAAAGGGAAAATTGTTGTCTGGAGGGCTGAATTCAGGTGGGAAGCTGCATAGTGAGGAAGAAACTGTTTTTTTCAGATTCTATCATGAGGCACTCCACATTTTTCTTGGGATGTGTAAAAGACCAGGAGACATCTTCTTGCAGTCAGATTCTTTAGGGATTTTTAGGGGTGTCTTGAGCATCAAACTAATTGTATGGTTTAAAAATAAATGAGCTGATTAACTCAAGCACAGCTTTCAAATGGCCTTGGCATCATGAACTTTCAAACTGGAACTGCAATCCTGAATATGTTTTGTGAAGTACCGGGTATTCCTGCTGAACTTCTTAGGATTTACGTACAGGTGGCAAAGCCAATTATTTTAAGGGGTTGGTGGTTGGGTTTTATTTATTTATTTTCTATTCTCCTTTTCCTATAGGCCTTAGTGGTTTGAATAAAACTTTATGCTCTACCCACAACTTAACCAGATGCTTTTGAGGAGTCTATTGATGTTTGAAGTTTGCCAGAGGGGATGATTTATAGCAGAATTTAACATTTAAGATCTTTGAAATGAAGCATTAAGAGCCAATGCTTGTGATGAAGTGTGCTAAACACTGGCTGTGAATTCTTTGGAATTTAGGAACCTGAATCTTCTTGTACAGCAACAGTGCCTGTGGGATATATGTTGAAGGGTTTGTGTCCGAGAGAGCAATAAAAACTTTCTTTCCCCGAATTTTTGCTGTACGTTACCAGAGGATGTGCACAGAGTTGAATGAGTTTCTGAGCTGGCTTCAGCAGGACAGTTTGTGCTTTGCAAGCATCAATACCGTGCTGTACTTGGGCTCACTGGACCAGCCCAGAATGGGCTGCTTGTTATGTCACCACTGTGCCAGTGCCTCGGTGGCACTTGGAGCCCGGTGCTGAGAGCGGGACCGTGGCTGCCAAGGGCTGCCAGACTGTGAGGCTGCACCAGAGCAGAGCAGGAGTTGTGAAACCTCGCTGGATAATGGGTCTTGAGCCGTGGGAGTAGCTCTTCGGCCTTTATCCTGCTTTCAAACTTGACGTGCCAAAAGCAGCTGGATCAAAGGCCTGTTTGATCAGCCAGCCATGTGCTTGGGAGGTGAGATCAAGAGCCCTGCACCTTGGTGCTTATTCCTCAGTGCTGAGCCTGGCAGCTGGAAGCCCACTGCGTGACCCCTTCTCTCTGGGCTTCATTGTGAGAATCCGGCTTGGTGGCAACCTGAGCAAAAGAATGGCAAGTACCCCGGCACCATATGCCTGCAAAAACATTGGCCTTGAGGCCAGCAGGAGGCAGTGAAAACCTGTAGAACATTCTTCTTTAGTCTTGATTTTTTTTTTATTCCCTTTTTTTTCCCTCCTCAGTGGCAAGATGTCAGTAAATCCTGTCATTTTAATCAGCTTTTCATCATAATATATTTAAGAATCTTAGTAAAACTCAGTACGGAAAGAAGTGTGAAGTTCCATATAAAAACCTATTGGATTCTAAAGACATTTAAGTACCATTTTTGACTTAAGATCTGTGTTTTTTAAATAAAGCAACCCTCACACCTACTTTTACCATCAAACTGGGTGCAGAAATGTGAAAGCCTTATCTATATTTATGCAGACCCCATATATCATGTACTGAGAGTCTTTTGACTTTAATGAAAAGCTCATCCTGTGCTAAAGTTGGGATAAAGTGGAGTTGTGGCTTCAATTGGGATTTTGTATGCACTGGGAAATCAAAGAGCAATGCCATAATTGTAGACACTCTGTTTTTCCCTCCCCTCTGCCTTACTGAGGAGGGAAGCCGATTGTCTGCCAATTAATGCAGAAGGCTAGTAACTGTTCTTAAGGTATTCATAGCAGGGATTAAACTAATGGATAAGAGGTGCAAATCCTTTCTTAAGAAATGTAAATAATTTGTTAGGGGGCTGATAAATTTCTAATATACCAGTGTATTTGAAAAAAGGTAATGCTGTTCTCATGTAAGTTGCATAGGTTTAAAAGCCAGAAGAGATCATTAGAATGCTATCCCTGCATTGTAAAAAAGTGGAGTATTTTACCCACATGTCTTCTCAGCGTCTTTTGAAGAAGCTAAGCACATGGTTTAGGTCACCTAGTTCCGATTTTCTGTTCTACTAACAGAGAACTCTCTACATCCTTCCCAAACTGAGGTGTTACACTGATTAATTTCACCAATTAGTACCATAGTTCCTTGATCTGCTTTATCTGGCATAATTCAATGTGTCTCCTGAAAAGGGCATTCCCACTGTCATCTATTTGCTTATTTTTTGCCTCTCCCTTGTGCCAGCTCTGGTTTTTGTGCTTCCTGGGTGAAACTGAGGCAGTTTGTTGCCAGATGAATTTCCTAACCTGCATAAACCAAACAATTATTTGGCTTTCAGTTTACTTGTTATTTGGTTAATGTTGATGCAATGGAGAATGTGGGAATGAATGGCCAAAATATGGATGAGAAATATGGGATTGTTCTTTTTAATCAGCAACACTGAGCAATGACAGATTAAATGGATTATGGAATAAGAGTGTGCAACATAACAAGCAAGTAGCTAACAGCTGACACTAGACAAATTCAGATGTGCAAAAGTACTTGTGTGGCCAATGAAGATAAAGAATCCTTTGCTATCTGACACTTACAGTTGGAAAATTTTATTTCAGAGGTAGGGAATTTTTTGACCTTTGCAGACTATATGACATGTCTTTCTTTTGACTGTCTGCACTGAATTTAGATTTTGGAAGGACAGCCAGTATTCCTACAGAGGGGGGTGGGTGTTTAGGAGGGGGTGGGAAGAAAATAAAGACAAGAGTCTTGAATCCTCACCCACAAGGTGAAATTCTTACTCTCTGCTGCCTGTTGTGTCAGCAGCTCACATTCACATTCCTCCCAGCTCGGTCAGGAGTGAACTCTCTTGCTTCCTGACTTTGAACCTTATCCACGCTACAAGCAAAAGTGTCTTGGGGGTCCTTGGCAGGCTGGTTCAGTGCAAGCTGGGCTGAAACTGTGGTGATTTGTAATATGCATCAGGAGAGAGATGTTCCCCTGCAATATTTTCCTTTGCTTTAATTGGAAACAATGTTGTGTGAGTGTTGATGATTTGAAGAGGGCAGACAAAATCTCTTTTTTTTTTTTTTTACTTTTTTTTTCAACCGTTCATACCTTTGCTGAAGTAGATTTGGATGAAACTGACTGTTCTGAAGAACAGTTGTCAGATGACCAGCATGTTATTGAAGAGCTCTGATGAAGGCTGCTTTCATCAAACCCATTGTTTTCCAGGAGGGTTACACTCCTATTAATATCAAAGCTACTGGGTTAATCCTCACACAATAACATGGTTTATACCTTTTGTACTGCACCTGTATTGGGTTTGAAGCATGAAACTACTGTCCACAAGTGTCTGTTCCAAGAACTTGTATACACCTGTGAATCTAAATACCCTGCAGTCTTTGGGGAATCATCTTCTGTAGCTTTCTTTAAAATTAAACCGGCTATATCTTAAGGGAATTTTGAACTCTGAAATTGCTATTTAAATGTCTACTGATTTAAGTGATGCTATGATTCCTCCATGGCTTACCAAACAACAACAGTTGCAACAGGGTCAGGTAATTAGAGCCTTATTTTAAGTGCCTGCTACAATTTACCTTCTGTAAGAGTATACCTTTTCTCATCAGCTTTTTGTTGGCATCTTTTCATGCAAGTCAGGGAAGATGCTACTAAGCATCTCTAAACTTTTACTGACTTTCAGAGGATGACAGATGAATCCTGGGCACTGAGCTCACGGGGCACTTTGCCAGCATAGCATAGCTGGTTTTGTAGCTAGCTGTGTTTCTAATGTGACACAGTATCAGAATGGCAACTGTAGACTACAAAGGCATGCAGAAACATGCTTTCTGTGTTGGGGTTTTTAGGTCCCTGAAGTCAGATTAAACTTCAAATGCATTTTCATCACTAATGCTCTCGTTGGGTCTAACATGAGCTTTAATGGGTCTCTTTGAGAAATGGGCTTGTATATTTTTGAGTTCTAGTCAACAGGGTGGCCTTCCAATGCATTTTTTTTTCCCAAAGAATTGGTATCTTCAAGCACATGTGCACAGAGAGGCAGTATGAAAGAGACTGGAGAGTAATAGCCCCACAATATATAAATATATGCACAGCGCCCCATGGTAAAAATGAAATTAACATCTTTAGATGTTCTGAAAGTGAGTAGTGAACAAAGCATGCTCAGGTGTGCTGCTTCTGTTAGAATGGTAAGACAAAGTTTGCATGCTATTTGCCATCCATGCAGGCCAGGCTTGGAAAGGAAAAAAAAACTTTGGAATTGTTAATGCTACTCTGTTTGATGAGACAATGGTGGCAGGTTGCAGCATGCTGTGATTTGGCTTTTGGTTTCCTTTTCTTCCTCTCCAGCTGCAAGTTGTTGTTTCTCTGTTGAAGAAGCTGTTCCAGTGGCATGAAGAAAACTCCAGCTGCTTTGCAGGGATGCTTTCTGGGAGTTGGAAATAGGCAGTTAAATGACTGGGTTAAAAATGTGCTGTGGTTGAGAATAGCTATAAAAATATCTGTACAGGTTAAATACATGCACTGAAGGAAGTGACTAAACTGGTTTTACAAAATGGGTTACTAACCAGGCTGTGAAACCACCTTACTGATAGAAAGGTTGGAAATTTACCTCTCAGATAAAACAGGTCAGTGATGAAGTCCTGAAGCCCTGTTACCCTGGGACTTGTCCTATGGGACAAAGCGATTCTGAATCCAGCAAGCATAATGTTTCATAGATTTGGAACATAGTGAGACATAGGGAAGCTTCCAAATTACCTGCATTCTTGTGTGGAAGCATTCTGCATTTTTAAGTAGGGAACTCAACCAGGTCTGTGTCCGTAAGTATTAGTGTTGGCAATAGAAGGTAATTTTCAGAGGTCAGGTTTGTCAGTGTCCTGACCAAGAAAACTTCTAGAATTAAAAACAAACAAAAAACCCAAAGAACCTCCAACCCCCCAAACCCACAAACCAACCTTCCTTTCTTCCCAGAAGCCCCACACCTTCATCTCCCTTAGATGTGTATCATCTGGCTTGTGCTTGTGTTTTATGGAAAATTAGGCATTTGAAGTTTTTCCTCTTACACGTAAACCTGTGCAAATACTCCTGAACATTAGATGTTCCAGATGGTGGTTTCATCTTTCCTACAGTTTATGATTGGTGTGTTTCAACTGGTTCTGGAGAAGAGATTAAGCTGCAAACAGCTGTATTGTATTCAGACCTTGAGGAATTTGATTTTTGCTCATACCTACTATTTCTTTGCCTCCTCATCTTCTACAGACTGGTTCCAATCAAATTGAACTGCTGGCTGATGATAGTGGCTATAGATGAGGTTTTTACATGCTGTTAAAAATGAACAAAAACTTTGAGCACTTGCGAGTACTTAAAGTGTGTGGTATGCAAGCAACAGATCATTCTGTTGCCAAAGGTTTTGGTGCTGAATGCTGCTACGACTTGATTTATATGTGACTGTTTAAGTTGAAGTAGCTATCCAATCTTGCAAGCTTATTTTAAAAAATGCAAGTACTATGAATTTGAAGCATGACTTCACTGTCCTGCTTATTTTCCATTTGAAATTGTTGGTGAAAGTGGTAATGCAGTGTTCTCCTGGAAGGACCTGTGTGTAATCTGACTGAAGTCAGTTACTGTAATGAAACAGCAGATTGGGACTGGTGTGCTTGCAACAAAGCTTAATTTACATCTCTGTTGTGCCAAGAAGTGTCCAGCACTTCTAAAAGGAGTGAGATTGTGAGGAGGCATATTGGTAAGTTGTCCTGTATCAGTTTTCTGGTTCTGTGGACACTGCACTGTGCCTTGACCAGGGTTAGCTCTTGGCAACAAAAGTGGTTTGTCTCCAGAATGAAGTGCTCAGACATCCTGGAGCTTGCTGAAGGGCCTCCCCATCTGCACAATTGCCACTGCCAGAATGTTCTCTGCTTTCAGATTCAAACTGATTCACTTTCCTAAATTGAAAGTAATTAATATTTATAATTTTATGTCATGTCTGTGCCCATGTAATGGAAAAGTGCTGTTATAGACATAATTAAAAAGAACCTACATATTAGTAAAGAGAGAAGAGAAACTGTTTGTTAAGGAATGTAATTAAAACACTTCGGAAATTTTTTATATATATTAAATAGTTAAATGATCCAGGATATAGTTTTTTGCTTCCCTAAAAATTAATAAAATATTCATAAATTGTTAGTATGAGAAATGCATGGACAACAACCTAAGGAGCAGCTTGAAGTTCAGCAGGTGGTGTTGTGACTTCATGGAGAGCTCCTAGACAATGTGTTAATTTTGGAAAGCTGTCTATATAGATAAGTACTGAACAGTAAGCCACCAATATTTGGAAAAAAAACTCTCAAACCTGAAAAGTCAGATCCAAATCCATCTTTGACGGCAGAGGAATGCAGGTTCTGCATTGGGCAGATGTCCACTGGAGTTCTCCTACTCAGCCTCTGCTCAAAGGTTATGGAGCACAGTTCTCCTTGTGCTGGCAAACCAGTCCAATGAGTGTGTAGAATAGCTAGGAGTATTCTCAAATAGCTGGATTTCATAAGCCTCTAAAGTATGATTTATCTAGACTAAATACATGTGACTGTGCCAAGACAGGCTGAGCCACTTCAGTTCGTTGGGGGAGGACTAATGATTTCAGCTGTCTTGGTTGCAAACTACAGTCATAATCATTTTCAGGAGCAAAATGAGCAGATTTTATTACCTGCATTTTTGGAGAGAAAGGAAGTCAGTATATTCCTGTCCTAGAATGAGTAATTTTTGAATTGCTGGCCAGGTTTCTTTTTCCTCTTGCAATCCATCAACATCTGGAACTATTGTAATATGCTGCATCACTCTTTAGTCCTTTAAGTATTTGCTTTAAGACTTTTGTAGCAGAATCCTTTTGTCTATACTGATTTTTACTTTTCCATTTGAAGGCAAAAGAAAATATAGGGGAAATTGAGAATAGCTGTTGAAGGATATTTGTCCCATTACTTGCCTAATTTCAAGACCTACTTGCAATAACCTTGTTGGAACACATCAATTTTAAGTACAGTTGTTCAGCTGTGTTGCAAAAATGAAAGCTGGTCTTGAATTTTCATGATTCATCATTTGATTATTGTCTTCCCAAATTGATCCCGATGAAAGGATGAGGTTTTCTGATTTGCTTTCATTTTAGATGTGGTACGTCAAGTCAAGATTAAGCACTTCTTGTTAATGCACTCTCTTCCCCTCCAAACCTCAAGCAAAAAACCAAAACCTTGGATCTTACTCTTAAGGGCAAACCCAAATGATCCTCTGAGTCATTCTAGTACAATTAATGACATAAAAAGGTACAGCCAAAATTTTATTCAAAACATCCATGTGTTTGCTTACCGAGGCAGAATCTGGCCTGTGTTTCTATGAAGTGGTCAGCTACTGATACAAATTCCTTCTCCTGGCTCTCAAAGCCTACTGTGTGCCACTCTTCCTCTATACAAAGACAATTTATTCTTCATCACTACATGAAAAGCAATGTTTTAACAGACAAAGGCATTTCTAGCGTATTATTCTGCTGTCTTTAGAGTAGCGCTAGATGCTGGGAAAAATGGTAATTCACAGTCTGAATGCTTCTCACCAGCAACGTGGATAAGAGCTGAGCATGTACAGTCAGTGTTCCATAAGGCACAATGGTGAACATTGTGAGAGTGAGAAAAGCCCAAATTATAGCTCTTGCTGATGGCCAAGATACCAGCCTTTTGTAATTCTTTAAGAATTACAAGACAGCCCAAACAAAATCCAAAATATTGGCCCTCAAAATGTGTATGTCACTGAACTTAGTAACAATATGTTCATTTTTAGTGTTTGCAAATTCATGTAAAAGTACACAGCAATATTTCTGGAACACCTGTGTTTCTCTGCTTTTTCTTGTAAACTGATGCAAGGCACAGGTGGCTTCTCATTAACTTATTTCACACAAATATAAATACACAGCACAGTTTCTCTTGCTGTAACTACATAATCCAGGAAACATGATTGCTACTGATTTAATGTAATCAGTGTTGTGAGGGGATCATTCTGAGCTCTTTGTGAATGGCTCTATTCTGAGGGGATTTACACCCCATGTAAATCTGATTTAAATGGGAGAGTGGTGGAATGTGGCTTTTCTATTTAACCTATGCAAAAATCTATATTCTCCCACCTAGGTTTCTCATTGTGAGATGGGATACTCAGCTGGTACATGGTGGGGGAGGGGAAGAACACAAGTCCAATAGGGACAGGGAAAGTAGGCAAGGGACTATCTCAAACAGGCAAGTTATACATTTTGATTCAATATTCTGATATTCTTATCAAGGCTTTCCAGAATGTGACACTGACTCAAACCGTGAACAATAAGGAGAAAACAGGAAACATGTATCAATGTCTTTGTTGTTCTGCAATGGTTTCTTTTTTTTTAAAGGACCAATGTTACAGCAGAAATAAAAAAATCTAGAAGAAAAGCAGCAAGCCATCTTAAGATGTAAAAGCAAATGCATTTTAAAAAATTATTTTAGTATTTTAAAGATATATTTCTGTTTAAATTTATTGAACTATAGCCAGATTTATTCAATTAAGATAATACACTTCAAGGTTAACTACCATTTGCTGTTCACTTAGGCAAGCTATTGTACAGTTATGTAAATTTCATGAACAGAGACACGACTTGAGTGTCTTAATTACAAGCAAAAAGTGTCATTTAAATATGAATAAGTGAATAGTTGCCTGTATTTCCTGTTCACATTCTGCTGTCATCTTTAAGACCAAGAGCTAACTAGCCATCTATATTGTGCTTTCAGTTTTTCCTTCTGTCTTTAGAATGAAGAAAAAAAAAAAGAACCGCCACAACAAAGCCTGTCATATAAATGCATGTAAAGCAGATGATGCGGGAATGTCCTACTCTTAGAGTTGTTATTAGCACAGTGAATTTTAATTTACTGAGATCATAATGAATAGCAGTAAATATGCAGCATTTTCTGTGGATTTCTCTGCATTTCAATATGATATCTATATTCAAATTTTACAATCTATAACTTACTTGTAAGCTCCTTTCATAGTTACTTTCTGACAAGCCTGCTAAGGGCCTATTTTGCATGCTTCTATTTTCAGTGCTAAGACCTATTATGAATTCTTCGCATTTATTTATATACACATAGTTGTGTTCAAAATAGTCTGTCTCCTTTTTAATTTATAGCCAGTCTAAATCAAATTTTATGTAACAAAAAGTTTGGTAGCAATATTCCCTCCTCGTCTTTACGACCGAATTCCCTGTGTTCCTGCCGCGTTGATAGTTTGGGATTTTTTTTTCCCCCCATTGTTGTGATTTGTTTGTCTCTCCAAAAATGACCTAGAAAGAAATCTGTTGTTAATCACATATCAACGAGGGAGGGATGATTAGTTAATAAAAACCATGCCTTGTGTCTGTGGACCAAATGGCTAACTCTGGCTCTCAGTATGTGCAGGGTCGTGAACGACTGTTCCCATCCCTCAGTGATGTAGCCGCAGCTCTCCCCGAGGAATGAGAAGTTCACTATTCACTCTGTGCTTGCATCACCCTTTCCAACATGTTCCCACTGATACATTAAAGGAATTAATTGCTCATAATGATCTCACCATCTGTTAACAGAGGTTCATACCTACAGGCTGGTGGCATGTGGTGGTCCTATTCAGAAATCAATAGGCAATGCTGGGGGAACGCTTTCCCACATTGCCTTCCATTGCACTCTGAAAAGGGGAGGAGAGCTCAGTGTTGGCCATCTGCTCCTTGTCTTTCTGTGCGAGAGACCTTGATGCAGTCCAGCCTGGCTCTGATCTGACTCCAGTCTGATTGGAATGTGGCTGATCTGAGAGCCTCTCAAAGCTGTGAAAGTGAGTCAAAAGGAGATCCCCATTGTCCAGCGGGGCTGAAAGAAAATGATCACTTTAAAATTCATAACTCCCAGGTGCCCGCCATCTATTCATGGGAAAAACTCTCTGAACTTCTCTTCATTAAAAAGAGAGGGAGTCCAGCTAAAAAGAGAGAAAAGGAAGTAGTTTGTGGGAAATGTGCAAGGGATTTCAGGCTAAACAAATGAGGAATTTGAAATTTTTACTTGTATTAAAGGAACCGTGTAAGGAAAGGGAAGCATTTGTAAAAGCAGGGCCTCTGCTTCAGGGGCCCTTCCCTGGGGTCCTTTAGCAAAATAAAAAGACTTTTCCNTTCTTACCTGTGTAAATGAGGGTAGGAATAGTACATGAATTAGGCTGTCTCAGCTTTATGTGATAAATTAGAATGCATTCAGTTTGCCCACCTCTCCTGCATGTATTTTATTGTTTAGATTGCACAGAAAGCTGACCTGATAACAAATGTAAACTGAAGCTGAATATCCTCATGGAGAATTAGTCTAGTGAGGGGCTGGAAGGGCTGTTCTGTCAGCTTGCTGCCTAAACTCTTCCCTGCCCCCATGTCTTGTAATCTGAGGATTTACCATATCACAGGAGGGATTTTGGTCTTTTTGCCCTCCCCCACTTTCTCCATCTTTTACCTCCTCTGAGTGTTGAGATAGTGCTGAATCCTTCTTCATTCCTCAGACACATTACATGTGCTTCCCAATTCTGTGCTTTTGCACAGGGCCTCACAATATCTGGGGTGGATTTATGCTTGTTCCTGCAATGTGAGATGTCTTTTCCCTCTGATACTGTTCATGTGGCTAGAGGTAAGGAGGATTGGGAGGACCTTGCCTTCTTAAGGCAAGAAGGGACTGTGTTGTGACAACTCTTCACCCAACTACCTCTTCAACAAAGGATTTTGAATTACTCCTGGCAATTACAGTTCAGAGCCTGTAGTTGTAGACTGATTATCTTTCAGAAATATCCAATATCAGTTCAGTGATTCCCAGGAGGTTCATCCATTGGGAAACTGCATCAATATTTACCTGTGACCACTTTCCAGTTTAGGTACCCATTTCAAGTCTTGTCCTGTCTTTTGTCACTACTGGGGTTAGACATATTTGATGCTTGCTAGCAGAAAGTAAACCACACAGTGTTGTCTGATGGCACATGTCTTTGCTGTCAGGATTTAGTCACTTATCTCCCACCAAAAGTGCTTGTGTAATTTTGGATGTGACACTGACCTGCCTTCTCTGCTCCAGAAGTCTATTACCTTATGATGCACCAGTCTTCTTCATTTTCCCCTCTTATTATATCATTTGTTGAAGAGAGTGATGGTATACAGCATCTTTTAGATTTGTTTGCTTTCAATTCAAAGTGTTAATAAACTTTCCCACTGGAATGTTGTTCTGTCCAGCCCAATTGCCCTTTTAGATATCCTTGAGGTGGAGCCAGCTGCCTCTGATCACCATTTCTCTCTTGTTTATTCAGCAGTCTGGGAGGACTGGTAAGCAGTGTTCAGGTTCTCTTCTTACCCAGAACTGGCAAGCAATGTTCTGGTTTTCTTCTTACCCAGAAATTGCTGAAGAAGTAGGCAGCCATTACCAAAAAACTGAGAAGCAATGTCCCAGCAGACATGAAGGCTTGTTTTGTAATTTTGAGATAACATGATGCATCTCTATGGTCTGCTCCAGCTCTTCCTTAGTGTCATTATCAGTTTCAAAGATGCATGTTGTTTTTGTGTCTTCTCTCTGTATCTTCAGTGTCATTGCATGTATATTCATTATGTGAAGCACTCTTCTCACCATAACCAGAGTCACTCTTTGCATTGTGATGTCTGGAAACAACTGAGCAGCACCTGACCCTGGCTCACCTTGTGGTGTTGGGAGGTTACATTGCAAGTCACATTTAACAGTCCACTTTAAAACAAAAAAATCCCTCAAACCCTAACCTTCAAGACCAATGAAAAATGAGAGCTTCCAGCAATTTACAAAGTGTGTGAATGTTGTGTGTAGGTAGTGCCTGCCCAACAGAGCTTACAGTCAGCAAGGCATTTGGAGGAGGTGTCCCCCTTAGGCAGACTGTTCAAACTCATCTTGGGGAATGTAGAATCATTAAGTTTGAAAAAGACCTCCAAGGTCATCAAGTCCAACCTTCAACCAAATCCCACCATCCCCTCTATAACATATCATGAAATGCCATGTAGACTTTTTTTTTTTTAACATTTCCAGGGATGGTGACAACTCCACTTCTCTCGGCAGCCTGCTCCAATATTGAACCACTCTTTCAGTGGAGAAATTTTTCCTAATATCCAGCCCAAACCTCCAAAAACATGTCAAATTGACAAAAAAAAGTCGTTTACCACTTCAGTTATTTGATGCTGAGATAGCGTAAGACTGTGCATGAATCAGTGTTTGAAAAACGGTATATTAAAGAGCTCTGTGAGAGCTGGCATGTTCAAATAACAGTGCTAAAGCTAGGAGAGGGATCCACAGTTCCCTGTGGGGACAGATTTGTCAGGAAAGAGTGCATGGTGATCACAGATAGGGGGGAGAAAACAAGGGACTTATAATATCAAGGCTATGATTCTGTGATCATGACTTTTGAGGAGCAGATAAAATGTAGATATTGCACAACATGGTACTGCTAAGCTTTATTCACTTCCAGAATGTTCTTTCTCTCTGTTGTGCAGTTCAAATATTTGCACTGTAATACTTTAAGGAAGATCTGTTAAAATAATCTGTAGGGTTTGGGTTTTTTAATACCCTGTGTGTTCTTGAAATTATTTCTTTGGTGTTTTTAAAAAATATTAATAATATGAGAGAATGCTATCAAGAATATAGCTGGGTAAGCACTTGAGTCAGCACAGCTGAAGGACAGTGGCCCACAGTAGAAGTAAAAACCTCAAAAGTAAATGGTATAAAGACTTGAATCAGATCTGTCATTGGTGTAATAGTAATGTGCAGTCACAGCTAAATCTCATGCATCTGCTACAATAGGTAGGGACATATGCTTTTGGGTCTGGTAACTTAAGTTTCAGCTTATATGTTTGTTGTTTGTTTTGGTTTTGTTATTTTCAGTATATGTATTTTTTTTTTTTTACTACTGCATCAGTAATAAACTTGAGGAGGCTTTTGAATGAGGTAGATTTTCTTTAGGGCATAAATATAATCTCATCCTGTCTTTATTTTTTTCATAGCAAACACTTCACTTAAGAGGCAGAATAATCCTGTGATCGTGATATAAAGTTTGAGAAGTAAATGCGCCATACAATTGCTTTAAAATAAAATCTTATGTATGGAGCTTTATAATACTGTTCAAAGGAGCAGACACGGGAAGAATTCCCAGGAATGTTATTCCCAGAATCTGAGACACCTACCACTTTGAGAAAATGCCATGTGGCAATGCTTTACTGTCAGTAAACACTGTGCAGGTTGCCTTGGAGAATCTGCTTGCTGTCTTCCCTACTTTGCCTGTGAGGTGTTTCTCTGTCTCTTGTTTACAGAACCCATACAGGGCACTCGGGCACAGTTCTCAAGTGTAGAAAGACACATAAGGATCAGCACTTCTGGGGATTTTTCAAGGACACTGAAGTGGGTGAAGTGTTGTTGAATTCCCTTTGACTTCGTACACTCTCTTGTAAAACCAGCGTCTGTGGGCCTTCACCTCTCTGCCTTGAATGTGCTGAACTTTTGTATCAAATCCTTTCACCTGGGATAGGATGGAGGGAGCACAACCCTGCAGGGGAGTCCATGATCAGGATATTGCCTTAGGCTACGTGACTGGTGTTTATTGCCTTCCAAAACCCCAGAAAAATGACCAAGATGACCACTTGTTTCGCCTTTTTTTTTTCCTTTTTGGTGGTAAATGGCCTGTACAAGCTGTAACAGCTCCAACAAGAGCACTTCAAAGGGGAGATACTTGGTGGTTAGATGGTCTTGTTGCTGTGAAACAGCCAGCTAGGCTGGGGGCTTCAATCTGGGTATGTACCCCAGCTGAGTTCCCTAATTACTAGACTTTAATAAGATTGGGGTGGGCAGGAAGATCACCAGTGAGAAATGGCATCTGGACATGTGATACCTTCTGAGTGACTATGTTTTGTTGAATGAAAAATGTGAGTTTAGTAAGAAAATTTCACACAAGCTCTGTTCCAAGTCAGTTCACAGTAAAACGCTGTGTACATAACATACAAGATAAAGTGTGAGCAGCAGTCAGGCTTGAGTTCCTTTCCATTCTTCTCTTCTTTCTTAGCTGTGCACATTGAATGGCAGAGAGAGGGTGGGGAAATGATGAAAATGTGCAGCTCTGTATTTGATATTTCAAAGGCTGTTAACTTACTCAAAACAAATTTATTTTGCAATGTACAAAGGGTATTTAATTTCAGCTTTAAATCTCTGCCATGTTCTGGCAGAGATTTATTTTATTTTGATCTTTGTGATGAATATGAGAACAACTGGTACCTTTCCTCTCTTTCCCTTGCTCTTGAAGTGTCAGCACTTTGGTGACGGAGCCCAAGCTTTTTGCTTTTAAACAAAAAAAGAAAAAATTAAGTGTTGAAGTTAAAGCTTTAAGTGTAGGAAAACTTGTAGTAATTAAAATGTATTACTCATTTAAAAACTTTAGAGTTCTTTACATTAGTTTCCATGGATTTTGATGTCTGAGGATGTATTTTGCACATCTTCTTAATTCTGGGTGTATAATACAAGTGACCAGTATTGCCTTAATCTGAAATACAGCTTTGGATTGGCAGGTGTCAGTAAATTTGTTAAAGCATTGAGGTTTTTATGATAACTTGATAATTGTAGCAGTTGGTTAGGTTAGTTCAAAGGCAGAATTATTATTTGAGAGAGGAGAGGCTACAGGGTGAATTGTTCTATAGGAAAACAGAGTAATTAAACAAGATTGTAAAATGTTTGGGATCTTTTTTCTCAAACCCAGTTATTTCACTTCTGTTTCATGTCCTTGCTTATACGTAGTTTTTGTAGCTTGACATAATCAAACACACAGTCAGATTTGCAGACTGTTTATGCCACAGGCAGCCCCAGCCCCACTGAATGACACCTTTCATTTCATGCTCCCACCTGAGCAGCAGAGCCTTTGCTGGACTGCTACTGCTCACCCTCTGTAGGCATGGTAGAGATGCTGAAGGAGATTTTTTTTGTTCCCAGCAGTTCACTCTCACTTAAAAATTTGACACAGTGGAGAAAGTAATTTGTGCCAAATGTGAAGCTGAAATGAATCAGTTTTCTACTTCTCTTCAAATTCCAGGGTACAGATAAAGTATCTGAATCCCAGGTTTCTAGTCCTTCCCTTTTGGCAGGCCATGGCCAGCTCATCTGTAGGTATGGAGAAAGTTGCAACTAGAAGCCCAAGGATTCTGGAGTCTTTAGGGCACAGTCATTTTCAGACAGTTGTTTGCCAGGGTCTGCCTTTGTTCTCCAAAAGGAAAGGTGATAGGAGCTCTGTAAACTTACCATCAGCAGATTTTGATTGTTGGTGGTTCAGGAATCACCTAATTCTGGGAAGACTTAGCACTGGATAGAGAATGTGCTCATCCAGCTGGGATACTTTGCCTTGCATGGAGTACCAGTAGATTCTGTTACTTATTTTCAGAATTAGGATGTAACCAGTGTAAAGCAAGAATATGTAAAGACAATTGTGAAATTTAGAAAGGTCTGAACTGGACTTTATGCAGCTGGCTTGGTTAAATAGGCTAAAGAAGAGTAATAGTTCTGTATGGGGAGAACATCACTTGCTGAATAAAGGGGCAGTTAGAAGGAAGTGAAAAAATAATTATGAAAGCAGTGGACAAGAGGGATGTAGCTGCTGGGAAATGGCTAAAATGGGGGAGTAGGTGTGTTTCAGGTGCATCAAATAGCAAACTTTCACATTACAGTGAAAAACTAAGGCTGAATTTACAAGGGAAAAATTTAAACAGCTGTTTTGATGTGCTCAGAATTGGGGCTGAGTGTGAGATGCTGTCTTCTGCTTGCCTATAGAGCCTTCCTTCACTGGGGTGATGTTTTTGATTAAATGTTAAGAAAAAATTGTTCATCATCCCTGGAAGTGTTCAAAAGAACTGCAAATGTGGTATATGAGGCCATGATATAGTGGTGAACATGGCAGTGTGGGGTTTAGGTTGGATTTGATCATCTTAGAGGTTTTTCCAGCCTTAAAGTTTCTATCACTCTTTGACATGGCATGATCCACTGCCTGGCTGGGGCTGACCAAAAGCAGAGGCAAAATAAAGTAAAAGCAGGTTATATAGTGTCATTATGTGCAATGATTTTGGGTATATAAACATCCACAGAAAGCAGTTCTTCTTCATTTTACTAGGAAAATAACAGGGCCTTGTGATAAAACCTGGCAGCAAAGTTGCTTCTCTCAGCTGTGTGGAATAGACTCAGCAAATCAGAAAGGTAAGCATGCTATATTCTGCCAGGAAAATGATCAGAACTTAGTCTATAATAACTCCCTGCTTTCCAGATAGTTCATTAAGATTTTTAATATTAAAAGAAAAACAATAATAGCTTGGCTTGATGTTTCTGGGGGAAAAGTACAAGAAAATCCCTATTTTAGCTTTTCATAATAAATGCTTTACTTGTTTCTAGCGTGATATTTTAGCATATCAATCATAAAAATGAGGATGGGTAGTATTTTCTTCTTGACTTACACCCTCTGTTTTATTAAAAATGCAAGATTAATTTTATTCTTTAGTGGTATGCCTCTTCTTTCTTGGATATGGAATTCCTAAACCTTGGTAAGATGCTCAAGAATTTTTATACCACATTCCATTTGTGCAATATGTTGTAGAACTGAAAAACAAACAAACAAACAAAAACCAACAAAAAAACCCAAACAAAACTGACCAAAAAACATCCATGCCGAAAAAATGCCAAACAATAAAAGATCTCAACTGAGAAGTCCCAGTGTCAGTTTTTAGATGCTTTTCAGAACTGCTTTTCAGAGATAAAAGTGAGGAAAAAAGTGCAGTGCAACAGAATATTCTGACTCCAATAAGAGGTGTACTGAAGCCTCAGTGTTATGTTTAGGATGCTGGGGATATTCTCAGACATTTCTTCATCATTTCATTCTGTCTCTGACTATAAAGCCTTAATGCTCACAGCAGCAGCCACACAGATCTGCAGCAAAAGGAGGAGTGTGTCCCACCACTAGACCATACCTTCACAACTGAGAAAAGCTGATTTTAGGGGCATGTTCAGGTGCTCAGTAAGGCTGCATTAGTTCAAGCTGGTAGAGGGATCAGATTCCTTAGTCAGAGAGTGTCTCTTACTCCTTTCCTTTCTAATGCTCTCTTACTCTGTGTGTATGCATGTGTGCTAATTAGCTGGCAAGGCCAAAATGCATTGGAACACCTGGGTCTGCTGTATGAAACACAATTTGTATATAGCTTACTTTGGAGGGAGGTCTGAGAGGGTACCAGTGGCAAAACAAGATACATTTGCTGGTTGCTAAGTGTATATCAATTTTGAGTCTAGCTTGTAGATCTATCTAACACAGATGCTCATTGCTGGAACTTGAATATCCAGGCTTTTTGTTCCCTTTACTTAAGAAACCATATTTTAAAACTGTTTCTCCATGAACTATTATTTGTAAGAATGTATATGTAATTGTTAGTTCCATATTTATTGGCATGTGCTTAGTGCTGTGTTTCTCTACTGAGCAGTGACTGTATTTTAGTATCAAAAACTTAGCATAAGGGCCTGTTTTCAATAGTGGGTTATTTTTTTGAGTAATTCTTCATCCTTTATATCGTACATAAAAGATGGGAATTATTAAAGAACTTATTTCAAATGTGTATTTTTAATTTGAATGTAGTCTGGAATGGCTTGTATTTTCAAAGACAAGGAAATAATCATCACTATCTTAGCTAGGATGTGAGTTAACATTTGCACCAGGCATAGATTTTTTTTTTTTTTCAATTAGCACTCCCTTAGAAAACCCATTCCCCCAGCTTTTGTCAGTGTGCTGTAGGAGAAGAAGAGCAAATAGATTGGAAATGCTCTACAGCTCAGGCTCCTGGGAAAATGTAACAGGTGTTACAGCTCAGCTGGGTATGAGCTTTATGAAAAAGACCCTCTCAGACTTTACCCATAGAATTCCCTTTCCTAGCCAGAGCTTCAAGTAGGAAGAAACTAATGACTTCATTACCATCTCAATTCTGGGAAATGCTTCGTCCAGACCTGAATCATTAAAGGAAAGGTATAGCACTCTGCATGACCTTACAAGAGCAAAATGTTATTTAGAGCAATTCCATTAGTCAAGGCTATAAACCTGAAAGAACACACCCTTTTTTGCTGGCTCTTAGGCCATAAAATGTCATGAGGAGCAGGGCAGGAGGTGGAGGCTGGGAGGGGAAGAGAAAAAAACATATTCTGCACTCATTGTGCAGCACAATTTCCTATGCTTACTTTGAAAAGCCTCAACTTCCAGCACTTCTTCCCTCCACCCTGTGTTGTGACATGTTTAGTGGCTCTTGTCGTTCTCACTCTTCTGGAGGCTTCTTAATTGGGTATGATACTGAAGCCAAGAATGATGTCAAAATTCAAGCCATACGAAGTGAAATACATTTCTTTAATACTGTAGTAATTATAACCAATTCCTTTTTTAAATTGTTGAATTTATTGAATCTTTTACTAGCTTTGAGGGAAAAAGGAGAATATCATGAGATACAGAAGACTGACTTTGGGGTTATTTTCATTTACTCCATTACTGCTTTTGCAGCCATGAGTAAAAGAAACACTGCTTCGTTAAGCTGTGTTTTTGCTAGTTGTCTGGAATTTCTTTTCATAATGATAACACTGGATTTGAAACCCTGGTGCAACAATCTTTCAGTAGTAGCACAGAATGTTCACCTTTGGGATAATTTTAATGGACTTGTTTAATAAGGAAACGCTAAATGTTTTTTTCCACACCAGCTGCCATGAAGTCTTTTCTCTCCCTGCACAAACAAACATCTCCACAGGTAAAGGTGGGCATAAGCTAACAGAAAGAAATGTGTTATGTCTGCTTTAGGAAAAGAATTGCCAAGAGAAAATAGAGGCATGTTGCAATGTTTTGGAGGTGTGAAGTCTCAGTGATGCCTACTTGTTTGCAGTACCTGAACCTTGTGCCCAGAAGGAAACTCTGCCTTGTACACCAGTGCAGGGATGCGAGTAGTCAATCTGGTACTAACGTGCATGCGAAGAATACTGGTTTTAGTGACCATGTGTCTGTGCTGGTAATTCTAGGAAGTGAAGCCTTTAAAAGGCAAGGCTTGTCCACACAGTGCAGCACAGTTTCCTGGTGGTCTCACAGCTGGACTTCAGCTGGATGTGTCTCTTTGAGGTTGTTGCAGTGGTTACCAATGCATTCTGGCCTCTTCTCCAAAGTATTCTTGCCCTCTAGCAGTCCATTTCTACGCTGGAATTTTTACAACATATTACCATAGGTGTTTTAATGATCCTTTCTTGAACAGGTGGAACTGGAGATTGGTGTTTGGGAGAGATCTCACTGATATTCTTTCATTAAAACCCCATAGGATTTCACTTCTTTCTTGTTGCCCTATGACACTGGTTGCTCATTTTCATCCAGTGATCACCTGGTTTTCCCAGATTCTCTTCCTCATCCTTTTCTAATGATAAACTTGTCATCTCAAGAATGGCATTAGCCCTGAACCATATGGCCTTGGATTTCATAGTATTGAGGTTCACAGCTATTTGGTCCTTTTAATCCTCAGTGGATCCCAGTTAGTCTATCCCCATGAGCAAGTGCAACAGATACCTCTTCCCATGAGAGTACAGCATGTGGTGGTTTTGTAACCTCATGCTTATTCCTTGTTTAGGCTATAGTTCCTAGGCAGTTAAGTTGGAAAATGCTGTATACTTACTAATGATAGCTTTGATTAAAGGAAGTGGGTCTTTTGGCCTGAGCCTCCTACAGCAAACCTGGAAAGTACTGTGTTACACAGGTTAGGCTGAGCTGGCTGTAGGAGCAGGGTAGCTCTGTTACCAGGATGTTGTTTTCTGTGTAATTACCTGCCATGATGTTGCACTTGGATGCTCAGCTATAGTCTTATTGTGTGTGTCTTTTTAATTAGGCTTTGCTTCCAAAGCCCTCTCATTCTGTAAGTGCCATTCTGTGTTTTATCTCTTAGGTTACTGTGGTGGGTGGCAGGCTGTTGTGTTGAGTTCTCAGAGAAGGATGAGAAGGCGTACGAGCTAACATCTATCGTCTCCCCGAAATATGCTGATGTGACAGCTTCTTGGACTGAAAATGCACACTTCTGGTAGAATTCTTCTGACAGGAAAAGCAAGCAGTTCTGTCACTTAAAACCAGCACAAAACAAAAACCCCTCTGAATATTGATTTGTGATGTTAATTTGTTTTATGAACAAAGTAGGTGGGTTATTGTGCAGAAACGCTGAATGGACTGTATGCTGCTGTTTGCAACCAAGAACAAAGAAATCCTTGCTTAGTTTAACCTCTGAAAGCCAGAACAACCCTTAGAAAATACACACTGCAAATTTTTGCTGTTGGGAGCACTGCTAAAACAAAATATTCAAGAAGAGAACTAGAAAATTGCTAAGTATCCATTAAGAATAAATACTGGTGGAGCCTTAATAATGGAACACCACTGTCCTAGTTTGCACCTCGCAGTGGCCTTTATCCAGGCAGCCAGGAGGACTATTCTGACAGGAATTACTTAACCCTTTTTGGTGCCTCTCTTGGCAGAACACTTTCTCAGGTAGTTCAAGCCCAGATGCTTTCATCCAGGCATTTTCCAGCGAATTGGTTGTGTGCACCTAGATGAAAGTAACTTGCTCTTCTGGAGCTTCAGCATGGTTCTGTTTTGAATGTATCCATTTATGCAGCCTTGTTGTGATGAGTCCATTCTGAGGATGATGTGCCTTACAGGGGAAGGTGAAATTTTAGGTGTTTGAGGCTGTGTCCTTACCTGTCCTTGCAAGGCATGGCATAGAACTGGAACTGCTCAGTAAACATTCAGTGACCAGTTTGCACAGAGTAATCAATAAGATAGGTGGTTCTTTAATTGCCATCCTGGATTGGATTATTCCTAATGAAATAACTTTTCTCTTTATATCAATAAATGCATTGCTAATTGTGTTACTCTGCTTGTTTGCAGCTCGCACATTCTTGATGCTGTTTCTCACAAATTATGTAAAAGCACCATTCGTTGTTTGTTTCATATTGTTAAAAACATTGGTACAGCCTGTCTCAGATCATATCACTGCTGAAAAGTCTAGAACATCTTCACAGAATGCTAATGCCAGAGTGCTTTAAAGGGTTTGTTCTTCATTCCAGTATTGGTCTAAAGTCAGGACTTACATAATAGCTTCTTTTTCCACTTGTGAATAGATGACAACAGTCTTTTCTTTAGCAGATTATTGTGATGTGTATTAAAAAAAATACAAATTAGCAACCCCATTTAGGAGAGTCTAAGTATTGACTGTATTTTTTTTCTAATCGGGATAAATTTATGTATCTGTGTGTAGGATCGTTAAAGTAGCCATTTTCCCTTCACCTGATGATGCTTGCAGTTTGTATTTCCTTACACCAGAAGTTCATTGTATTTAATAAGCAGCTTCCTATTGCATTAGCAAATTTCCATCTGGTTGGAAAGGTACCTGATTCTATTACTATATTTGTCTTCACGGCTGTGATGCAAAACATAATTTGCTTATAGCTTAGTAAATATGGCTAATGCAATGATATGTACATCACACCACCCACAAAAGGATTTTGTGTTGTGCAGGGTACTTCTGAATTTATGAATTAATAGAAAACAGGAGCAGAGGGGGGAGAGAGTGGTTGCTTCTACAAGCCTGGTGATGTCCCAAAATTTTACAGAGGGTACAGCAGGAAAATGAAATGGTAAAAAGAGGAAATAATATTACTGTCTGGAAATGTCAGTGCTGTCTGTGTGTGAGAGGGACAGGGGTAGTACCTATATTTTACATGTGAGAAGGATTTTTGAGAGGTATTTGCCCTTTGGAAAAATAGAGAATGCACAGGATGATAGGACATCTCCCTGAAATTTTACTCCGTTATAGCTTGGGAAAACAGTCTATAAAGTAAAAATCTGTAAGTTAGTAGCACCATAAAAATCTGTTTTAAAGCTGTAGAAAGGCCAGTGAGGAACTTCTGAGTGAAGTGTTAATAAGAATGGGATTTTAGTGCCTGAGTTTTATCAGTCTCTGAGAAACCTCAGCAAACAAGCTATCTTTGTGGGTTTTATACCTGATGGGACAGTAGACATCATGTTTCTCTCTGTCCCTTTTAGACTGAGAGTCTAAATGAGGTGTGGATGTCTTGACTGACCTGCCTGTTGTCACTTATGAAATCTGCAGTAGACAGGAAAGGAAATTGTATCAGAAGTTCAGAGCTGACTCCCTGAGACATTTACAATGAAATCCCTTTTGGGAAGTGCCATACAGAAACATTCCTGCTCCAAAGAACATAGAAACTCGATGTGAGGAGAAGGGAATGAAAAATGTTGCCCTAGGAAAAAGGAAAGTCAGTAGCAGAGTTTGGGTCTTTATGTTCAGCAGAAAAACCCAGGCTATATGAAATCATATCTGCCCTTGCTATCAACACATGATGTGGTAATAGCTGGCTCATGGCTTCCCCAGTGCATGGAGAAACCACAGAAAAGCTGATAAATTATTTGCTATGTGTTTTGCCACCACAAATTAGTGCATTGATGAGGCATCCTGCAAAAAGCAGTGTTTGCCTTCCTGAAGATGTGCAAGTATATTTACCAGAGTACTAATGAAGGGTGCTTGTGAAGGAAATGAAGCCTCAAGTGTGTATAATTATGTCCCTTTCCTTCTATGATAGCTGCCAAGTGCTAAACAACAAGAGTCCGTCACCTATAATACCAACAGGGATTCTAATTGTTTTCTGGGATTTGCTCTGTATATTAAAAACCCTGCAGGAACCTCTTCTGTAAAAGATTATGGGTGTCAGGCTTAAATTCAAAAATACACCCATGTTGTTTTCAAAAATGCATGAGTTTAAAGGTATAAGTCCTACTGGGTGTGTTATGCCACACTGAGCATTTGGCATCAAGCATGTCTAAAAATTCATGTGATAACTCTAAATACATTCCAAAGTCTGTTGTTAAACTCATTCTTAATTAGGATCTATGAAAAACTAGCATACTCTGGTTGCTTGAAGCTGGGACTGGAAAAGAAGTGTATGGTAGGGTCACTGTCTGGGAAGGGAATGCCTGCTTAAGTTGTCAAGATAAAGAGCTTGGAGCCTATCTTGGAACAACAATGTTTGACAGCTTTGACTGGAGTTTCCTTCTTTCATCATATGTTTCATAGAACAACTTAACTCTATATAAATTCTATACACTAATGAAAGCCTGTGGGATGTCAAGTTGCAACTGTACACCATACTGAGAAAGGAAATAGCTGGATGGGAAAGCACATGATGGTAGAGTTCAGAATCTGTCCAAGCAGATGCATGTATTGGCTGCGACACTGAAGCTTTGAAAATAAATCCCAGAAATGGAGTAATGTTCTTTCACTCTTTGCTAGCAACTAAGTACTATATGAAGAGTATAGTAATGCAGGAAAAATCAACTATCTCTGTGAAAGAGCTATACTGAGAATCTTTCTTTCCTGATGAGGACAGTATTTTTTTTTTTTCTTTGGGGGAGGTGATCTTTCTCTTGCTGGTGGGAGAAAGAGGGTGGAACAGTTTGGGAAAAAAGACAACTGTAAGCCTGTTGCAAATTCTGGTTTCAACCATACATAGCCCTGTGTGTTCAGCATCAGTGTTTATCTAAGTGTAATTATGTTCAACTATCTTGTTAAAATTTTTATTCTCTGGTCTTTATGTTAAACTGCCACTAATTATATCTTTTGGGTTAAAACCAGTCAAACTGAGCATCTGTTATGTTTGTGAGCAGCTGGCTAATGCATCTGGGCAAAACTATCCCTGGATAGGAAGAGAGGTGGAGGATGGAATAGTTAATTGCCTGAGGATCAGCTCACTGCCACTGGGGGGGCTGGTTGTGCCTAAAGCTGTTCTATGGTGGGTCTGGTAAGAAACCTGGTGGGCTAAAGAAGACAGTGTGAAGTGTGACTGTGATGCTGACCACCAAAGTTATTGCAGAAACGTGTTTTAGGAGCCTGTGGTCTGCTTTTGGGCCAGTGACCATGTTCATATCAGCACATCTAGTGGAAGAGTGTTGGTGCAAGAAAGAAAGGATTTCCATTTTGACTGGAACTGTACATTAACAAATACAGCAAAGGCTTTATTAATGACCACGTGGGCAGAGAACTGTCAGCACCTTGATCTAGCATTGGCAGGAGTCATCAGACACAGAATTGTGAGGAAAAGGGAACTGAAAAGAATTGACAACTGAGTTATTATCTTCCTCCTTTTTGGACTTGTGAGAGTTTAACAATTTGGATACCAAAACCTCAGTCATTCAGCTGATAAACATTGAATTAATTCCAACTAGTTTCTAAGCCTTCTGAAAAATGGGTAACTCTTGCTAGATTTTTATAGAATGTTTACCTTTTTGGAAGCATCGATAGGATTTGTGTCAGTCTGAGAGAAAAGGGGCCCTTTGCATGGAAAGGGAAACTTGCATCATCCCTATCAACTCTGAAGCTCAGGTGTATCAGAATTAGGTATTGCTGTGTGGTAGATCCCATGTGTTACAATATGCATTTATTGCCTCCCACCCTTGTTTCCCCTGAAAATAAGTTGATGAAACATGAATGAGACAGAGCTGACTTTACATCCCTGCCATATCCAAGAAATCCAAGCCGATAGCACAACTGAAATAATGATAGCTTGAGTGCATTTATATTGATTAGTAAAGGCAACAAACAATCTACATAGATGTAAACTATGGCTTTTCATTCTGCTATTAATCTCAGAAAAAAATAAGTACAAAAATCAGGGTTTAGATGTTTGGAGGTTTTTTACTCATAAATTCTGAAATTTGCTGCTGGAGTCTAATGTGTTCAGTAAAGTGTTATACTCCAACCCACAGTAAAGAAGAATTTGGAGCTTGTACGACACTCTTCAGTGTGTTGGTAGGGAAAACATACATGGCAATTAAATCTAATCCAATATCACTTTTTTTTTTCCATTTTGTTCTTTTCATTGGGCGTCAGTCAAGGCAGAATTTATTTTTTTATTAATAAAAAGAACTTGTCCCAAGACCTGGTGACAATTATGTCTGCATTTTCCATTTTTGCTTAGGATATATGATACTTAGTTTTCCTCACACCTGTCCACTTTCTTGCTGAGCAAAATTTTGGGAGACTTGAAGTATACAACCTGTGTTTATACAAGTGAAGGCAAGACTTGATCTTGCCTGCTTTTTGTCTCTTGTTTGACCTCTCTAGTTAGAATTGAAGTGGGTTTAAATCCCACTATATACCTTGGCCTTTATGGGATGAATTTCCCAGTCACTTTGTGTACACAAGCACAGAGATAGTGCTTATGAATGCCAGGCTACTGTTTTGGTGACTCCTGACTTCCTCCTGAGCCTAATCCATGTTCATAATCATTCATAATTGCAAGGGTTCCTGGTAGTTTCAGGAAATTTCTGTGGAGTCCTCCTGGTGGCTACATCTCTTGCTTGGCACTGTACAGCTCTGGAATGAAACACAACAGTTATTTTATCTGAAGAGTAAAATGTGCAAGTAGTATTTAATGATTGTCCTCATTTAGAAACTGGAATCTTTACTGAAATTCAATCTTGAATGTCAATGGAATGGAAAATATAAAGGGAATCCTATTTCTCATGTTATATATGACCAAGATGCAGGAAATCTCACTTGCTGATTCAACCATTGATTTGCTTCTGATGCTAACAGAAAACTGAATGAATGTGGATCCATTGCTCTGCAAGGAAATGGATGGAAAATAGACGGAAACCAGTAACACAGGGAGCAGAAACTTGGTCATTGTGGCATGTGATAATCTACTAATCCTTGCTCAATTTCCCTTTAGTAGAATTAATTATTTTTGGTTTTGTCATGAGAAAATCTGTTGTGATAACTTCCTTTAGCAGCTCAAAATGTAACAGCAAACTCCCTGCTGGCACAACTTCAAGAGCAGAGTTGTGCCAACAGATAATTTGGCCTAGATTATTTTTAAGAAGGTTGTCAGTCTTGTTTTTAGCTATTACATGCTTACTGTGGTAATATCAAATATTTATTCTACTGATTACAGCTTTAACTTTAAACAGTTAGTGGGGTAATCTCTTGACCCGTGCAGTGACAGGGATGACCTCTCACAGAGCTATTTGAAAAGGAGAATGATTCCTCATGTGAAATTCTTTATTTAAACTGTATTACTAGAAATCTCAGAACTGTGGGTTTTTCATTCAAGTGTTATCCTTTTTGCCCTTGCTGAAATACTCAATGAAATTCCCATATCAGAAAACTGGGACTGAAACCTGTGGCTGCTCCCCTTTTTTGTTCTTTTTTCCCCACCACGTAGTAATTCTCTCACCTGAATACATATGCACATAGGAGTATGCATGCACAAGCAGTCAAAGACTCCTCCTAGCTTCAGATGGGTGAAAGAGGAAACATTAACATTCCATTAGCTGCAGGGTTCACACGCGGGGTCTATAAAGAAATCTGGCTCTGGGCTCCAGAACATGTTGAGAGAAAACCATAATAAAACATAGGTGCTTCTTACATCACTCACTAGCTCACTGATGTATTTGTGTCCTTGTTCCCTCCCCCCTGCCCACAACCTCTCACATGTCTTTGGAACACAGACTCCCCTCCCCTATAGGAAGTCTCATTCATTCATGTTTTGAAGGAATTTCTTAATTCTCTTTCAGCAAGATTACCACCATCCGTGCCCCTTTTCCTTCCCTCTGCCTTTGCCAGAGAGAGAGAGAGGAGTAGGGCCTGCCCAGATGGTTGAGGACCAAAAAGAAGGAACATTTTCTCATGCTTTTAAAAAGACCACTTTCTTTCCTGCCTAATATTTAGCTCCTTCAAATGCAAATGGAGAGGTTTCGCTCCAAGGTTAGCATAACAATTATGGGAAAGCTTTAAATCTGAAGCATTTGTTTACACGATGAAAGGAGTCCACAGTCCAAAAGCTCTGAGGCCAGGGCTTTTCAGTAGCTATTTTCTGACTAAGTAGTGAACTGCAAGTCAATTTTAGACCACAAAGAAAACCAATTTATATCAGTGTGTAAGCTAATTTTGGAGGGAGTTCTACATTATAAACGATGGTGAGGTTTTTTGGTTGGTGTTTTTTTTTTTTTTTTAAGTGACTGTTACTGAAATAAACTGCTGATTTTCCCCTCCCCCAACCTTTTGCATCTTGCTGTTTAATGAGCCCCCAGATGTCTTAGATGTTAATGACCGTTCCCCCTGCCCTCAGAAGAAGGAACATATAGGATCTGAGGAATCCATTTCAGAAATACCCAGGTGTGTGGTTGTCCAAAAACTTACTGATGCTCAGGAATGAATTTCAGGTGGTCAGAATGACTCTTAATATGTATTTCCCTATCCTGGCTTCTGTTTAATCTGCTTTCCTCATTGCTACTGTATGAGGGCAAGTTCTTCTTAGCAAACTCTTCATTGGTAAAATCCTCTGGAGTGACAATGGGATAGAGTGATTTCCATGGATGCTGCAAGACATTTCTATTGTGAGCAGATTTATATTACTCCATTGCTATGCTTTTAGTATGCCAAAACTCTGAAAAAAATATTAATGTTGTATAACACTACTTGACAACTGGATGCTTCCATTTCTTTTGTTGATTAGAACCTTCATCCAAAAAAATCTCTTTTGTCACTGTTCATGCTGACTTTCAGTAGCATCAGAGTCACTGTAAATCCTCGAGTATTTGCCAAATTTCTTCTTTATAAGGCTGGTATAACAGCATTGTGAGGCCCTTCACCTTCCCTGTGGCCCTCCTTTGGATTCTCTCTGGTAGCTTTATATCTTTCTTATATGGTGGCACCCAAACCAGCCCCCAGCACTCGAGGGTGGCTGTCCCAGCCCAGCGCAGAGCGGGACAATCCCCTCCCTTGCCCGGCTGGCCATGCTGTGCCTGATGCCCCCCAGGACATGGCTGGCCCTCCTGGCTGCCAGGGCACTGCTGGCTCAGATTCAGCTTTCTGTTGACCAGGACCCCCTTTCCACAGCACTTCTCTCCATCCTCTTATTCCCTGGTCTGTACACACAACCAGAGCTGCCCCATCCCAGATGCAGGATCTGGCACTTGCCCTTGTTAAACTTCATATGGTTGGTGATTGTCCAGTCCTCTGATTTTTTGAGGTCTCTCTGCCAGGCTTCTCTGCCCTCGAGGGAGTTGACAACTTACTCCTAATCTGATGTTGGCAAATTTACCTAGTATTCCTTTGATCCTGTGTCCAAGCCATTAATGAAGATGTTGAAGAGAACTGGGCTGAGGATGGAGCCCTGCAAAACCCCACCAGTGACCAGTTGCCAGCCTGATGTTTGCCCATTCCCTGTCACCTTCTCTGCCCAACTTATGGGCCAGTTGCTCACCCATCACCTAACCTAGCTCTCAGCTGTGTGCTGGACACTTTGTCAGGAATGATACTGTGACAGGCGGCATCAAAAGCTTTGCTGATTACATCATCTGGGTTTCCTCTGTCAGTTAGGTGGGTTTGAATGCATTTGTTTAGTGAAGAAGGTGGCTGCTTTCTTTCAAAAGAGAGATTGTACAAATTGTACAAATGCCACAAAATCCTGCAGTGCTGTTCTTACTGCCATGAACAATGTATCAAGGAGCAAACACTTGTTGGTTTACTCCCCCTATATTTTCAAGAGGATAGAAAGCAGAGAACCTTAGAAGCATAGCTGGAGGCCCCCACAGTATCTCTCTAGTCCATCTCCCTATTCTCTGGTAAGATCACCTGTAGCAATGGCTTTCCTGACAGATGCTTGTTTAACCCATTGTCTGAAGCCATGGAATAATATACAGCTGTTGAATCTGGCTCCTAAATGATCACCCAACTTGTCTGCTCTGTGGAAATAGAAATGCCATATTAGCATGTGTCAAGGAGTGCCTTGACTCTAGAGGAGTAAAGATCTAGCTCCACAGGTAACCCAGCTATATCCCTGTTGTTTTGGCAGCAGAAGTGGTGTGTGATATCCATTTGTGTTGTGATCACTCACAACAAGGCACGTGTTGAGCAATATTGAGTAGGACACTTGGCGGTTTCCTTGTTTTAGTGAGTAAATAGTTTTGGTCAATCCTGTAGAGCAAAGAATGGAGCCAGCTCAGCTACTGCCTCCAAAGTTTATAGCTCTGACAGGGATTCCTTGTTTCTTGCATCTGGAAGCCCCTGAAGTTCACTTGGCCCACTGTGTGAATTGGCCATAGGTGAGTGAACTAGAATTTGAAAATAATAAATCTTTGTTAATGTAGTGCTATGCTGAAGCTTTTTTCTAAAGGATTTTCTTTGAAGTGATTAAAGTTCACTGGAAAAAAATAGATAAACTATTTTTAGAAAAGATATGTGACTCAAGTTATTTTATATTAATGCTATGTAATACACTGCTTATAACTTGCACTCAGAATGGATTAACAAAACAATCTGTCATGCAACTAACAACAGCTAATAAGATACATGACACTGACTCATTTGTAAAAGAGTCACTGTCTTTTCCCTTGCTCTTCATTTCTTTTATTACTTTTGTTGGAAATCCAAGCTCCTAATACAGGTGAGTTAATGCATAAATCCACTATGGAAATATTTGCTACTTAGGCTTCTGGTTGGGGTGCTTGGGGTACATTTATGTTGTAAATGGCAAGAGAAGTTCTGCAAGAAGTGTATTAAGGTATTAAGCTTTCTTAAGACTGCTTATCCCACTTGTGGCTGTAGGCAAGATCCTCTTTCCTTTTAAAATGTTTCAGTGGATCTCCTCCAAGGTTTGCAGATTGTAATGACCTTATAAGAGTCATTGAAACTTGTCATTTTGGCAATTTCTAGTGTGAAGAGTTAGGCCAGCCTGCTGTAGATTTGGAGGTTATATGAAATTTTCTAAGTTTTATTTTGAGCTTGACAGTGACAGCTTCAAAGAAACAAAACAAAAAACCCTCTCCCCCTCAAAGTCAGAGGTTGCTAGCCCACTGAGTGTGATTTAAAGAAATGCTTACAAAAACAGATAGCCTTCCCGTCATTGTAATGCTGAAAGCCTGGATCTTTTAGACCTTTCTTTGCAGCAGTGGATAGGTTATACAGCTATTTTTTAACCTCTTAACCTTCTGAGTTGGAACATAAAACTGCTATAAAATCCTCAGCTATGAAAGTGGCTATAAGTAAGCCCATTTCTACTGCTTTAATACAGGTTCTGTATGTTAATTCTCTGGTAATGTAATCAAGGAAGTGCTGGCATTCAGAACCAGCGAGTACCTAGTTCTCACTTCACCCCCTGACCATAATGAATATAAAATGCTGGTAGCGATAGATTGAAATGAAAAACTCCTTCATCTTGGCACGTAAGAAATTTGCAATCACATTATGATTTTCAGAGTGCTGCTTGATTGGGGGCTAATGCGTGGGTAGATTGACCTCTCTTGCAGGAGCAGTTGTTATTGTACTAACTGTGTGAAAAACAAATTTCAAATAGAAGGCCTGTTGCATGTTTCTTGCAATTCATGTTAACTATTGCCCCTTTGGTGTCTCAGTATTAATAGCCATTCTGAACTCTTGAGGGTTTTTCCTTCTTTTTACATCTTGTAGGAAGGAAGGTGAATTTTATTATCAACTGAAAGATCATCTTCCTTTTGTTTCCTTTATTGTCTTCAAATATGACATCCCCGATTGACTTGGTTAATTTTAAAAGCAAAATGAAACTGTTGTTGTATTTCCAAGCTACCTGAGAAATAACTTATGCTGTATGCATTGTATGCAAATCCACTTCTGTTCAGGCTAGATTTATATTAGTTTCCCTGGTTTTAACATACCAACTACCTTCAGTTTCTGGTATTGGTTTTGTAGTGAGAATATTGCTTGGGCTGTATTTTCTAGGACTGTCTAAATAATTGTAACATGAGCTTGTATACTGCAAATTTGCCTGAGATCAGATTATGAGCCACATTCTAATCTCATCCTGTTTTATTAAGTAAAATTAAACAAAAGTAAATGTACTTCACCTGGTCAGATCCTTTTCTTCTTTTCTCTTCATGTGCAGTACTAAGTGACCAAACAAAAGGGGGGAAAAAGAAAAGGAATAGCAAGCTCAGGTCCATGTTTTGGCTTCATTTAGAAATTTCATGTCAGATTTTTGAATTTGCCAGAGCTGAGCTTGTTATACTTTGAAAGCCAGGTAATGTATGTTTAAGGTTATAAGCGGTGATTCTGGTTTTAGAGCAAGTTTGTGCAATGCAACATTATTTTAATGAGCTTAAGATAAACTGCAAATTGGGAGGAGGAAGAGGACAAGTTTCCTACTTGTCTTGTGATAGGTGGGTTTTATCAAACTGACCTTTAAGATGTTCTTCTAATGCAGGGAAACATTTCCCAAGATAACTGCTGTTGGAGACAAATCCTATCTGGAATCATGGAAAAATGGCGTTTGATTTGTGATAGAAATTAAAGCCAGCTTTTTGTTTTATACCTTTTCCAATGTCAAAATAGTGGGAAATGGCTGTGTGCTACCCAATTAATGGATGAAAACCATACAGACCTCTCTGGCATGCTGCAGTCTTTGGATGACATGTCCTGCCATACCAGCAAATGCTGTTGGGATATAATGATAGGCAGTGCCTCTCTTGGTAGCAGGTTTAGGAGGGTTTAGCTGTCTGTATTGAAGGCTCTCTGAAACTCCATTTGATCTGCCTGTGTTGAGAGTGTGAGGCCACATCTAGTAATGTTTGATCTTTCTTGGACTTGAGTGTATTTCTCAAATTATCTGTGAGTCTTTAATTATGGGCACTTGACATTTATTTTAATTTAGGACATCTAGTGCTAAAATGCCTTGAACCAATGGTCTACAAGTCTTGTCTGTAGCAGCTCAGATGCAGCCATTAAAAGCCACATTCTGCAGTATTCCACATTTCTTGGGACAGAGGGATTGGAAGTTGCTGGATCTGAGCGCCTGAGTGGCATAACAGGTTTGTCTTAGTAGAGATAGCTCAACAAACTGTGTCTGGAGCCTTGTGGTTGTACCAGTCCTTCTGTCTGCTCCACTGCCTCGTGGCAGAGGCTGTTCCAAGATTGTAAATAGAGGAATAAAGGTGCTGACTTTTGAAGCTTGTGTGGAGTGCAGCTAGAAGTGAAATGAGGTCTCCAAGTTCTATGCCAAGAGCAGCTACGGACAGATCAGAAAACTGACTCCCATAAATTTGTCTGTTTCCTATTACAGGAAGCACTGACAGCAAATTGTCAATTTATGGCGCCTAACATGGGGATATCAGCACTAAGTAGAACAGTTGCTTTTGCTCAGTAGTCTTGGAGGGTTTGAGAGATGTCTGTTGCAATTTTGGTAGGTGAAAATCAGTGCTGTTCTATGGTACACTTTTGTTTCTTTGTGTGTTTCCAAACTAATGTGTTTTCAGAGAGCCATTAAGAGTGCCTACACAAAAAACTTTTATATTCTGCCAGTTAGGTAATGCTACAGATAATATGGATCCCTCATCAGCTCCCACCTTTTCCTACACCCAGAACAGGTGCCCATTTCCCCCAAACCCTAGTGCTGATATTCAACTTGTGCAAGTACCAAAATATATTCCGTGAGTAGCAAAGTGAATTCCAATTAGGAAAGATTTGGATGACAAATTCTGTATTAAAAGTTTTTAAGGGATATGGTAAATGTTAGCTCACAGACCACCAGCTGATGGTAGTGTGTTAGAAGAAGAAAAAAACCCCAAAATATGGAAAGTGTTAGAGGGGAAACATCTACCACTGAAGAGGATTTCTCTTCACTTATAGTAGGATTTTATTGCTGATCTGGTCAAATCTGTGGTAATGTGGAACTTGCAATATTTGAGATGTCCACTAACAAAATATGGAAATGAGATAACAAGCATCATTATTGGTGCAGCAAATACACCCCTTGCTTCAGAGCCTGATGTTTTATAGTAGGTTATAAAAAAAACCCAAACCAAACCAAAAATGCATAAGCCTCTGAAACTGCCAACTTGCTGACCAGAGCCTAAAATTGTAAATATGTAGTGTGAGTGCTTCTGCACTGGGTCCCTTGTTGTTGGGCTTTTAGGTATGAGGTGGGTGACTACTGTCATCTCTAACTCTGTTTATTCAGTCAGAGTTGCACTGTTGTCATTAAAAGTATACTTAATTTTGGCCAATTAATGATGAGAAGTTGCTTCTCATCCTGGATGATGTGTAGATTGGCCAAAGAAGAGCAATGTGTAGAGAGGATCAAATATTTATTTTTCCATATGCAGTGTAGATTTCTTATTAATAAAATCCAGGAAGGAAGGATTAGGGGGGGAATTGGGGGCACTGGTGGAAGAGAGGGAGGACATGACCCAGCAGTGTGCACTCACAGCCCAGAAAACCAATTGTGTCCTGGGCTTCATCCAGAGCAGCATGGCCAACAGGGTGAGGGAGGGGATTCTGCCCCTCTGCCCTGCTCTGGTGAGACCCCACCTGCAGGGCTGCATCCACATCTGGGGTCCCAGCACAGGAAGGTCACTGACCTTCTGGAGCAAGTTCAGAGGAGGTCAACAAGACAATCAGAGGGATGAAACACCTCTTCTATGAGAAAAGGCTGCGAGAATTTGGTTTCTTCAGCCTGGAAAAGGCTTTGGGATGACCAAATTGTGGTCTTCCAGTACCTGGAGGGAGCCTACAAGAAAGATGAGAGGGATTTTATACAAGAGCATTTAGTGGCAGGACAACGAGGAGTGGATTAAAACTGGAAGACGGTGGGTCTAGGTCAGATATTAGGCAGAAATTCTTTACTGTGAGAGTGGTAGGGCACTGGAATAGGTTGCCCAGAAAAGCTGTGGGTGCCCCATCCCCAGAAGTGTTCAAGGCTGGGCTGGATGGAACTTTGAACAGCCTGATCTTGTGGAAGGTGTCCCTGTCCCCAGCAGGGAGGTTATAAATACATGATCTTTAGAGTCTCTTCCAAACCAAGCCATTCTGTGATTCTAAGAAGATAATCTACTGTGGCATGGCTTTGTACAGCTTTAAATCCTTGCTTTAAACAAGGATAAACAAGTCAACTTGACAATATACCTGTGGAGACCCAGAGCAATCTGCTGCTTTGGCTCAAGTTATGAGAGTCTGAAGGTTGGCTCTGTGTATTTGCCTGAAGTGAGGCAGTGTGGGAATTCAGCCTTCACACTGAAGTGCCCTAACAAATGATCTCCCATCAACGTTGCTGAATCAACTTATACTCCAGACTAATCAACAGAGCTAGTTCATGAGTGAGTTGTGATAGCCAAATGAAAAGTTTATGTGCTCCCAAATATTTTTCATAACTCCAGAAACTGGACAATAATCTAGGCTAAGGACTTCTGTACACAAAATACAGGTGATAACATCTGGGAATTGGACACTGCAACTGGTAGACTGTTCATGTGTTGAACTCTGCTCTGAGAGAATTCCAGCTTTTAATCCTGAGTCTGAATTTACCTGTCAGATTTGTTTTATCTTGCAAAAAATGAGTTCTGGGTGAGTGAATCTTTGTAACAGGTTTTTAATATTTTACTACCACACACTATCGTTTATTGTGACTGACTTGAAGTTTGTAGAGTGTGGTGCTAGAGCTAAACTGGCATCTGCTCAGAGAGACTGTATAATAGATCAGGGAAGAGTAAGTGAAGTAGAGCTAACTTAAAAGGTTAATTTTGCATACCAAGCAAGCTATCCAGGATCACTTTCCTTGCATGACTTCATTTTCTCAGATAACCATTTGTCAAACACTGGGCTGTATTGTTAATCCTCTTCTCCTATATTAAGGCTTTTTATTTTAAGCATGATTGTTGCTACTTGTATTATAATTTTTAACTTTTCAGTGCAATGCAACTTTATTTCCCCTTTGCAGCACCTTATAGTCTCAGAAATTTCAGTATTGTTGTCTCTTATTTTGCATCTGGAGGTCAAAGTCAAGAACTTGAGGGATTTGGCATGACTGAGTTGCCATCAGAGGAGAAATTCACCTTCAAGGCTAAGATTCTAAACAGGATCATGTGGTGAGATTCATCTTGATGGTCTGTGTGTAATTTAGCAATACACTGAGCATTATCTATACTAGTGGGAGAAGTGAATTTCAGTATCTTGGAATAGGATGTTATTTCTAGATTTTAATGTTTTTTGAAGATTCTCAAACATGTATGTAGAAAGAAACCTTTTTGACAAAGTTACATATTTCTGTGCTGTGCTAAAGGACAAGGAAAGAAAGTAAAGCCTACCCTGCATTTGTGTAATGTGGATTCCCACGGTGTTATTCAAAGCAGTATAAGGATCTTCCTCTGCTCTCATTTGGAACTGTCACTGTTTTTTAAAGGTGAATCTGGCAGGTTGTCTGTATTCCAAGAGAGAGCGAGCCCCTGGAGAGAAGTGGTTTGTTTTGAGTGTGGAACTCCATGAAAGAACTAATTCCTTTCATAGCACTACATCTTGCCTACAACTTAATAGCGACTTGTATATTAAAAATAAAACACAAATTAAAAAACCACACCAAAACAAAACCAAAAAAACCCAAAAATTCTGCTACAGCAGAAAGGAAGGTGGGAAATTTATTCCTTGGTTCCATTGTGGAGAGATATTTTCATGTCTACCTCCTGGCTTTGCCCTCTTTTCTCACCCCCACCCCCCCGCCACTACTTTTGAAAGCAACCTTTTACTTTCGGCTTGCCTAGCAACATCTGATTCTTGGCCTTTCCCACTGAATTGGGACTTTGGTTTTACCCTGTCAGCAGGTAAATGGCCTTAAACCCTTCATGGTTTTGTCAGGGTAAAGTGGAGTTGAAAAGCATTACATATGTTCCAACTTGAGAGGCAGCTCTTTTGCCATGTTCAAGTGGGTCTTTACCATCCCCCGCTTCTCCTTCTATTAAAGGGCTCAGTCACAATGAAGCTTTAATCAGCTTCATTGATTTAAAGCTAATTTGCACTTGGCTTCAAGGCTAAGGTCTGTAGCACAAGCTGAAGACATTTAAATCAGAAGTTGGAATGAAAAGCCTTAGGTATATCACATTGTCTGCTGTGCAAAAGAATAGCAGCTCCTGAAAACTGCAAATTAACTATAAGAAAAAAGCACAAAGCAGTGTTTTCTTGTGTGTTAATGTAACCTCAGCTTGCTGAGTTACACAAGCTTTGCTATCAACATTTCTGCTTCATCATGTAAATTAATAGAGTCGGCTGAATATGTTTTAGCTCTGTGATGTTTTCAGCACTCAGATTCTGGTTGGTTTCAGTTGGATTTAACCTAATTGCCAAACTGATTCCCATCAGTAATAACTTAACATTTATTTGTCCCAAAGGGGAAAAAAAAAATCTTGTCTGTATTATGCAATTAAGAAGGTGATGAAATATTCAGTGTATGCCTCCACTCCAACTTAAATTCTTTTGTTAACTTTATCAGATAAACTATAAAATATTAACCAGCCTACTGTCTGAGCATGTGTGAGCTGTATACTGTTTATCAGACATCTTAAGGTACTTATGATTTTTAACATTGACTACATGGAAGAGACTGCATTATCCTCCATTATCAATGCTGTTGATGAGGTTTGGTGTACCAGAATGTGTGCTTCCAATTTCTTTAAAGCATGATCACAATACACAGGAAAGTGTCATTACTACAAGCCTTTATTAACATATAAACTGGTAGAGGAGAAATAATCTTTCCTTAATTTATCCTTTCACATTGTCTTCTGATCATGCTGAGCTGCAGTTTACAGTGTTGCTTCCTGGAATTTTGTAGGTAGTTGCAAGTCTGGGACAGTCTAAGTTATATATGTATGTTGCATGCACCTAGTTTACGTAGATGAGGATAGGTGCAAACTCCTCAACTAGATTAAAGCATGATTATGTAAAGCCTTGTTTGACAATAACCTTATATTTGCATCTAGATATCAAGTTTTTTGCAAGTTTGATGTATAAGCAAAACTGTAAGGAGCGTATACTTTGCTTTGTGTCTGCTTGCAGTTGCTGTGTTTTGTTATATCCATTAAGGAGATCATGATTTTCTGAAAGGTTCTGTCCTCTTCTGTGTGCATGGCTCTGAAACAATTTATGAGCTCACTGCAGTGGTAGAATTTCAATGCATCCATTAAAAAAGTGACTCCACTTTCTTGTCAGGTCTGTGTAGTGGCCTGAACCATGACAATAAAGTCAAAGCAGTAGCTTCTCCATAGAAACTCATACCTTTGAAAAAAACAACCCCAAGCCTGTAAGTTTTGCAGACAGAATCTGTGTGTTGTTATTGAGAAAATGGCAAATAAGCTGCATTTAAAGGTTGGTGGGCATGGATAGACTAAGAAGAGGGAAAAATGGAACGTGTGGAACGCTGCAGGAGTGTTTCACACTGGCTGCTCACATATGTGCAGCAGGGAGGTGTAGCATTCCTCACCTACCCTGCACATTTACGCCTGGCTGATGGAGGAGCCATGCAGAGGCTTCACGAGTTTTTCCTGGCCTGGCACATAAAGCTCTGCATGCCAGCTTGTATGACTATAAAGGATCTTGCCCTGTCCCATCCTTTTCTTCCCTGCTCTCCTGCACTGGATTATGTGACACCAATGGGCTGCAGGCAGGAAGAGTGCTTTCCATCAGGGCTGCCTGCATGTGCAGAGTGCTGTTGGGAGGCTGGTGTTCCCTGGTACAGGGTCTGGCTCTCCCTGGAAGCCCTGTGCTGCATCCACCTGATTCCAGAGCGCGGCATTGTGCTGCCAGCCCTGGAGCTGGGGGAGATAAAGCAGCGAGGTGTGTGATGGACACAATAGAAGCCTCATCTGTAAGGAGTGAAACTGGAGAGGTCTGCGCCTAGAATATGTGATGCTGTGGGTATTTAAAAAGCTTTACATTGCCAGAAATTTGAGACAAATATTGCATGGGGAATAACAGGGGTCTGAGTGAGAAGCCTTTATTTCCAGGCAGTTGGTAATAGACACTCCATCCCAGATTACATTTGTTTAAGATATTGATACCTGCTAGATTTGGTGAGATATTATGGAGCTGTCTTTGTCTGTAAGTGAAGAGCATTTTATATGCCCTTCTGTTTGACAGTTTGACACATATGGCCTTTTGCCCCCCACATTGATTAAGAAAATTAATTTTTATCATACAGAAATGATGGTTCTCACAAACTATGCATTGCTGTGTGAACAGGCTTATTGGATAGCCTTTTCAAAATGAAAATTTTTCAGTGTGTGTGAGGGGAAGGATTTGAACTGTCAAAATGTCTCACAATGACATTTTCATACCATAAAGCTCCAGCTTTACTTATAGAAACATTTTCTCAGCAGAGGTTGAAGGAGGGTTAAAATGGAAAACAAAAATAAAATATTTGGCTATTGGGATTTTTCTTCAAGCTTTTGACTTTTTTTTAAATTTTGACTTTTATCTGTACTGAAGTCAGGACCGTTTAATTGCCAAGTTTTCTTAGTACAGGTTTATATTTTTGTGACTCACTTGCTAGATATATAATAAAGGTCAAAGTTAAAATTATGAAACTATATATCCTGAAAATGTATGGAGTTCCTTTGTTTTTTTCAGAGAAAATTGGAAAGCTATGCAATGCAACAAAAAATAATAAGGGATAAACTACAATGAGACAAGACTGCCTCAGAAGCATAAAACAGACACCAAAATTGTCAAACACTTCGAATGGGCTTTAAGTATCCCAAGTATTCTTTTCTGACATCCTGATACAGATATCCTGGCTAAGACAGTTGTGGATGGTTTTTTGTTTGGGTTTTTTTGTCCCATCTTTTCATGATCTAGCTGATATTTGACAGGATGCTCTAAACTCATTTAAAAAAAAAAAAAAGCTTCAGAGCCAGTTGTTCCATTTGCAATATAACTAATATGATGTAGACTTACCAAACTCTGTATTGATTACTGTAAGGCAACTACAGTGCAAAGGCATTGAAACAGCAGTTTAAAATCCTTTCAGTTCTCTAACATGGTCTACTGCCAATATGTTACCAGAAAACTCTTTCTGCTTCTGAACTTAATGCTGCAAAAAAAGTGAATATTTAATTAGCCTCAATGCCTCCTCTAGTGTATCCTCTGGGAGCAGGGTAACTCGCATGTGATAAGTGGCTGATGTTAAACTTTACATTTTCTAGGCTTCTGTGGAAATCTGCTGTAAAATTACATTTGGTTCAAATTCAGTGATTTGCCTCTTCCATAAAATGCCCCAAACACTTCTCAAAGTATCTAGTACACTTTCTGATGTTATATAAAAAAAGTGAAGAGGCAGAATAACGAGTCTCAGAGATTTGGTTTTAGTTAGTTGATTTAGTTAGGCTGGGGATACTGTTGATTTGGTTTGGTTCAAGAATGTGTATATATCCCTTCATGTGTGAGAATTTTGCCTCAGCAAATGTATGTAAGGACATCACAACATAAAAGCTGAGAGAGAGGGGTAGACTGACTGACTTCTTGATTTGGTACTTAAGATCTTAAAGAATGTGATGTCGGCTTTTGGTGATGTTTGGCTACCACTGCCTGTGAACTTGTAGGGAGCATGATTTGCTCTTTGGAAGAAGGAAGCTAACATTATTTAGAAAGGTCTCTATCAGCTTGGGAATGTTTGTAACTTATTATGGTTTGTGATTGCATTGAACAGTGCTCACATTTAGGACCAGGAGTTTATATAGACCTGTGTCATGTAGTGATTGTGGTATGTATTTCCAGTAGGATGGAGGAGCTGCAACCAACAAAGGGCTAATTTTATGACACACTTAGCCTCCTTTTCCAATATTTTTGGAGTAAATAATTATTTCCTTAATTTTAACATATACCAAAGGCTAATGAGAAAATCAGGTACTTTAAGTCTATTTTCAGTGCTTAACCTTAGCCTAGAGAATCTTGTCTTCTGCAGTGAATGGACAAACTTAGAGGTCACATCAGGACACCTGAGTTAATAATTGAATCATAGGATATATCAAGTTGGAAGGAACGCATAAGGATTATTGAGTTCAACACCCTGCTCCTCACAGGACTAATCCTAGGGCTAAGAGTATCATCCAGATATTCTTTGCCAGGTTTGATGCCATTTGCCCTGTTCCAGTGACTGACAACCTGTTAGTAAGGCACCTTCTCCTTCTCCTAGTGCCTGATCCAAACTTCCCCTGGTGCTGCTTCATTCCAGTTCCTCATGTCCTGTTGGTGGTCTCTAGAGAAAAACTGCTGTGCTTCTGCCTAGCCTTTCTCCCTAGAGCCTGACCAATTGTGCCTGTCCTGTCTTCCTTCGCTGTAGCTGGACTGCAAGGAAAACCTCACATGAGCTGGGGGTGGTGTTTGTGTCTTGGTGAGGCCTTCCAGCTTGTGGAAGGGCTATAAATGAAAGCACTGCAAGGATGAATCCCTTACTACAATGCCATGTGCAAGACCAGAGCGAAAGGAAAATTAGGACACTGTACATAGTTGTACAAATGCTGAAATGGGTTGGCTAGACTTACCTTGTTTTAAGCATTACTGGGGTAGGTGACTGAAGTACAAAGCAATTATTGAATGTCACTGTCATTGTTCCTTTAGGACCACTTCTAAGATCAAATCACATGTGCATGGCAGTTTCCGGAGAATATTTTGTAGTGACTTTCTTGATAAGTAAAAATGTCTCTTGCTGCTGGTGTGAAAAGAGTGGGTGAGCTACTACACTACTACTGCATTATTGCTCTTACAATTTAGCCAGATCATGATGACTAAAGTGACGTGTATCTTAACTGAAGATAGAATAAGTCCTCTCATCATTAAGGACTTGAAACAAAGCCACCGAAATTAATGAGATAAATTCCCACTTGCTACAGTGTTTGTTGGCAAAGGTATGGAATCCTTAGCTCTGCTTTGAAAATTCCCCCCACTAACACAGGAATTTGCCTGTTAACAGACTGGTTTTGAATAAGTCATCCATTTTGCAAGGAGTGGATGTTTTTGGCACTGATGTAGGACATTGAGTTGAAGACTTGCGCAACAGCATGGCATTCCTTGGCTCCGAGTGCAAGAGAACTTGTTCTGTATTAGTCAGACATAGGCAGCCCAGTGTACTTCATGCTTATTGATTCACCTTGTTGATAATTGCAGCATGCTGCTAATAAATGAACCTGTGGAAAACTAATCCTCCTATATTGTGTCTTCATAGTTACACTCATTTAAGTTCAATTAAGTTCAAAGGGCACAGGAAGGCAGTTTGTGTTTCCTTGAAAGTTTATGTTCTTTAGTGTGTGCAAAAGGATGATAAACTTCCAGAAACTTCACCTATTTTGTAAGATAAACCTTTTTCATTTTCAGTATTTCCTATCTACTTGGTTTCATATTTTATGTGAGAGAATTATACAGAAATAAGAGGGAGAGAGGGAAAAGAACACAAGACTTAATTTTATTAATTTCCCTTTTACCAGACTCATATGGTTCATGCAGAATGCTGTTAATCACAGTTTTGCTTTTCATCAGAAATACCATGTTAATGCATTCATGCTATTTGCTGCAATCACGCTCTGAGAAGTTTTCTTTGGCTTCATAATTTGGTAATTCTCTTGGAAAAAACCTGCACATGTTTGTAAAGAACCAGGAGCCAGACTTTTTCAGGTATGCTCAAAGCTTACATACCTTGAAGAGGAGATTCAAACTTGAGGCATACCAGCTGCAGTTGCTGAGTCCCACCCCCAAACCACAGCCTCCTGCACTGTCAGTTGTGCTGATACAACTATTTGTTGGGCCATGGACTGTTAATCTGTTCAGTGAGCTGGTTTAAGTTGTCCTCTGAAAGGGAATGTTTATTTTTAACCCTGATCTGACTCGCAGCACATGTCTACAAATCATTTGTCAGCACAATGGGTGATCAATAACCAAAACTTCAAGGGCGCCTGAGACTTCCAGAGCATGGAACACAGAGTGGTTGGATGTCTAAATAGTTTCAAAAGATCTGTACCTCAATGTCTGCCTTTGTGTTTCGAAAGAGTCAGAATAGGTACAAAAGTTCTTGTTTACCAAGCCACGGTCTACTGAAAATAAGACCTAGAGGAAATAGTGACACTAATGTTTACCTGGTTCATTTCTCCTTCAAAGGACTTAGCAAGTAAGGTTTCAATAATGATTTACAATATAGTGTTAGCTAAATGCTATTTCACTTGCATCCCAAATAAGAAAAACAAGAGAAAATAAATTATTAGCGCACTACTAGAAAGAATTCTGAAGGGCCTCTCTCCCGTTCTTCTGATGTACGTGAACGACAATATTCCATCAGTCCCTATTGCCTGACCATGAATGGTGGTGTCCAAGGGTATCTGGGCCACTGCATGGGTCTGTGAAATACAGCACTGAGTGCATGGGATGGGCATGCCATCTGGGAGAGGTAGGCAGGACACTGTGTGACACCTACAAACATCACTTTGTTTGACTCTGAAACAGCCCATGACACCGGCACGTAGGCACTTGGGTGTCTGGTGTGACTTGTGACCAGATTGAGGCAGACACCTGAGTCCCGTTAGGCGATCACAAGGCAGAGTGGTTTCTGTCAGCTTTGCACTTCATTCCTACTATTGATTTGTATCAGAAGGCAGCTCAGTAAATGTTCAGATGAGCCATAGCTCCTTGGTCTGCATGTCAGGAACCCAAACAAACAGGCGGTTCCTGCTTCATGGAGCTCATAGTAGGAAAAAAAAGGCCAGAAGAGGAGCGAGTGGAAAAGGCGTGAAAGTGGCCAGACAGTGAGTGAACAAACCAGGGCAGAACTTTCTCTGTATTTTGAATCTGGTGCTCTACATATAAGACTGAAAATTCTGAAGCTGTCATGCTGAATGCTTAAAAATTATGCTGCCTGTTACGCCAGTGATGCATCTGGATCTGAAGTTGCACAGACACACACAGTGCATGTGATACACCCTGAATGTGTCAGATTTTTGGGCACATGAAGCACATGAGCAGTTGGTCCACTGGTAAAGTTTGTTCTACAGGTACTGTGCAGCTGAAAAGTGAATGCGTGGTGGTACTCTGTCAGAGTCATCTGGTCAGCTAGGTGTGAAAAATCTGTCTGGGGATAATGGGGTGGTTCAGTAAACTTAGTAAATGAGAGGCACTCTATTGACCTTCTCTGTAAAGTATTTGTTCTTTTATGCCTAAAATGCTGACAGACCCTTTCAGACCTCACGTTTCCCTCTTTGTATAATGGTGACCTATTTCTCAGTCTTATTGCAATGAAGAAATGCTTCGTTAGCCAATGTTAATAGAGAGGGTTGTGTTCTCAGAGGAAAGGACTCCAGTATTCATGATACTGCAACATTGTGAAAGACAGACTGTCATGAAGTTCTGCAGACCAAACTCGGTTCTAGGCTGATTGTCTTGATTCTTACCAAGCCACTGCAAGTTACGAATTATGGCAGAGCTGGTCTGTGGCTTATCAACCCCATTAAACGAATCTTTTTCACACAACACACATTGTGTTTGTCAGTAAGAGTCACAAAACATTTTAAATCTACAAAAGCAGCAACTGCTCTCGTGAGATCAAAACACACCTACATGTGCAAGCAAATATGCCTGCTGAGTAAACACACAAAGGCTGTAAAGGCAGTGTGTGCACTGCCGAGCGCTTGTGCTTTACCAAATTATTTATGAATCCTTGCAGTACCTGGAAATAAAGAGGGTTTTTTTCCCTGACCAAACTCAGTCACCCGATTTGGGCATCTGATTCGCCTACTAAGCAGCTTTGATAACTCCCACTGCGAGTCACCACTGGATTGCTGCATGCTGTGTCCAACTCTTTCCCTGTTTCACTCTTTTATAATATGTTATGGCTTTAATAACAGGAATATATTTGAATTCTTTATGCCTTATACTGACAAGAGTGGAAAGAGGTTTTTTTTGCATATTTATTATTGTTAATGCTAACTAGTGAGATTACTGTCTTGTGCTGCTGCCTCACCCAGGCCCTGCAGAAGAGAAATAGGAGGAAAGCATGGAATTTGATGAGGAGCTTTACTTTCTGTACTTTCATGGGGGCTGATCTGGCTGATTATTGGAACCTGCACTGCTGATTACTTGCTCACATGCGCTCTTTTTCTCAGCAGACGCCACTGAATCATGTGCAATTTGTAATAGCAAATTAGAGGTGATAAATAGAAACCCTTTGCAACCAGTAATCTCAGAATTTTGGGAAATTAGATCAAATGTAATGAAAGAGTGACTCAATCCCCTAAATCCTGACATCGTATTTCTATTCCAGTTATTTGTTCAGTGGGTTATGTCTTTGGCCTGTGGCTAATTTTCCTGACTGTAGTCTGCAAATTTGCTGATGATAGGACAGAACCTTCACATAGTGCTACAAAAGTCCTTACTTTTGTATGAGATGCAACTACTGATATAATTTCAGATATGATGTAGATCACTTCAGTATCTAAATAAAATGAATGAATACATAACAGATCCTATTTATTTTTCTGGACTGTCTACATGGTTGTAGTTCAAAGAAGGATACAGACTGCTCAAGAAAGGCACTTTTCCTGTGAGAGAGCATTGGGCTATTCTTAGTTGAGGAATTCCTGCTGATTTTGGTCCGTCAGCATCTGTTTCAATAACAGTCATCTTCTGCATCAGAAGCATTGCTGTTTTGTAGGTACCTAAGGCATGCCAGACCCATTACTGTAGCTTAATGGGTATTGCAAACTGCTGGAAATCTGAAGGGTTCAAATTCAGTCAGAGGAAAATGGTCTAATGATGGCAAATTCCTCACCCTAATTTGCTTCAAGTATGTCAGCTGTAAAACCGAGAAGAAAAGACCACCACTCTGAAAAAAATGTTTCTGTGTCTGAGAGTGGAAGTTATCTTGCAGAAACCTTTTGTATAGAACTACTTACTGGATGGGGATTTTCTTCACCATTGTTTTAAGCTTTCTAGAAGCATTTACTGGGTGAAGCAGGAAGATTTCAAAATGTGGCAAGTGAAATAGTGAAAGTAGTAGAAGAATGAATAAAAATGAAGGCTAGCTCATGCTGGAAAAGCTGGTGGCATGAAATAAGCCTTGGGTTTGGAGTGGAGAGGATAAAATGAAAGGTCACATCTGTGCTGTGGCATGAGTTTCTGTGCTGCTTTCTGCCCAGATACCCTATTCTGTCTCCACCAGCACTCTTTGCACTAGGAGATTGGTTATTGTAAGCAAAATGGCTCAAAATCATTGCAGGGGTATGCATTAGAATAGCATTAAGAGCTGGTTGCTGTTGCATGGGGGGTTTTTTGGTGGTTTTTTTTGTTTGTTTTTTTTCTTTTTTTTTTTTTTTGTTAAATTAGAGTGCTTAGATTGAAACACAGAAGCTCCATATGCCACCCAAGAAATTTCAAAACCCATATGTGAACCCACCTGGATTGCTGGCATGGAAAATATCTAGAAGAGGGCTCTTTTTTGCTGATGCCTTTGAAAAAGTTCTGGAATTTGTTGCTGGTGGAGCCTGTGAGAGCTGGGAATTAATTAACTGCATCTGCTGCCCTTGTGCTAGACATCAGGTTTTCAGCCTTGTTCTGGACCTGTGCTCACAAGGGGTGCAAATCTGTGAAATCCATGGTTTTTGCCACATTCATTGCAACTGCAGACTTTACTGTTAACTCAAAAAGGCTAAATGAGTTTTACTATGAACATATGAGAATTGATTCAGGAAAATACCTCAAATGCTTCAAAACAAATGTAATTTTTTTTTTGAATAGAACAAAACAAAACCCAAAGGGTCTGTAGTATGTCAACTGAGTTATAGACGCTATGAAACATTTTGAAACATCCTACTAATTCTTTTGATATTATCATTTACACCTATAATAACTAACAGCAGCTCATTAAATTAATTTGTTTTGCTTTACTGAACGTGTTTGGAATATTGGGCCTGGCTTAGCTGTGTGGTAGACTGGTCACCTACTATTGAGTGTTATGGGCTGAAAATGACCAGAAAGATTATGCTCTGGTTGTTTCATCATAATAAATATTAAATTGATGATGAGTTGCCATAATACTAAATATTAAATCCCTTTCTAAAATATACCATATAATTTTTGTGCCAGAAACACAAGTTTAATGAAGCCCGTAAGTGTGTCTTAGAATATTGCCAATATGGTAAAAGAGTAGGATTGATTTCTCTGCTTTGGTACTTACAGGGGACTTAAAATATTCATAGTCTTCAGCCTGCTCTATGGTAACTTAATAACATACTATTATGAAGAGGGAGAGATGCTGGGAGTCTTGTGGTACTGCTAATGGATTTGAAGAGGATGCTAATGCATTGTACCAGGAAGTGAATTGAGCTCTCGTGTGTAAAGGGGGATTAGAAAATATAATTATGAAAAAGCAACAGTCACAGTCTTGAAGAAATTTCATTGATGTGTTGCTGCTACAGACAATGTTTTGTTGATGAGAAAGATGGTTTTGATGGGTGTATGCTGCAATAGTAATCTTCTCTATGAAGTAACATGGAATGAACGATAGAAATAGATGTTTTGTGAACTATGAAGGGAGAATTAAATATAAAGTCTTATATTGTCAACAACTCATGCAGCTTTTAATTTGAAATAGCAGTTGTCTACAGAAAGCTAAGCTTTCACATCAAAAGCTGCATGAAGGCTTTGGGAGGGAAAAATACAACATGATATAACTGTCAAGCCAAAAGAAAACTAGGTCCCCCTGCTACACACACAAAAGCAACCAAGAAATTAAATAATTCATGGTCTCCTACTGAGTATGGGAGAAGGATCTGAGCTTTTTTGAATATCATTCTCTAGTTCAGAAGAATGAATGGCGTGTTGTTATGAGTTGTGAATATATTGATTTGGATGTCATAAGTCAGCTGCTTTGTGTGTGAATGGTGCTGCTGAGTGCTGATGACCCCAAATATCTACTGTTACCACACTTGCTGGGTCAGATATCCCTTTTATTATTTGCACTTAGTGTGCTTATCCCTGTGTGTGGCAGCTGAAGTTCTGGCCTTCCACAAACAATCATTCAGGCATCTTCATCTGAACAGATTTCTCTTGTGAAAAATATCTTGGTATGGGAAGTTTATAAATGACTGAACTTTGAGGCTCCCTGGGGGACCCCAGAACATCTGGGTCCTCTCAGTTTTTGATGTGGATTTGACTGCATTATTCCCATATGTTTGGCATCAGAAGCCATTGGGATACTGGACGTGCCCACCGCCGTTTTCAGGGGCTCGAAGCAGCCGATGAGGACTCATGGGATGGCGATTCCTTTTTACCTGGTGAGAGGACCTAACGCCTGTACCTGTGTACATCGTGTGCGTGGAGAAGGAATCTGACTTGGCACTGGCTACTTTTGTGCTGTGTCTATTTTGCCCTGTGGGTCATAACGCATGGCATACTCCCAGTTTGGTAACCTCTTTCTGCTGCTGAGAGTGGCTGCGCCATCATGTAGTCCCTTTCTGTGGCATGGACATTTGGCTTCTAGAGATGGTACTCAAGGTGATGTGTGGCCCCAAATACTTTCTTAAGGGCAGCAGTATTTGGCCAACTAAATGCTAGACTTCTCAAGCAATAGGGCACAAGACACAGAACCTGCTTGTAGAAAATAAATCTGCTTATACAGTGGCAGAACTGAACAAGATAAAAGTCAGCTTACCACTCTTACCCCCTCTTCTTCAACATATATCAGTAGACGTAAATGTAACTAAAATTTTTATCAAAACATAACCTTAGCTCTTTTTTCTTTGGTACAAAACAGTTTGTTTCTTGTAGAGTGTCCAATGTAAGTAGTGTAAAGGAAAATATGATCTCATTCTTTATTTTTTTTAGAAAGCCCATTGAAACCATTCAGTCAGAGTCAGCTGAGTCAGTTAGACTGTTGTTTTGACTGTGGTGTTTGTTACACCATTTTTAATCTGATACAAGTATATGGAGATAATCAGATTCAGAAACAAAGGAAAAATACTTTAAATGGGATAATCTCTGCAAAGTTGGTGAAGGCTGTTGTTCATTCAGAATGTTTTGGACTTACGTAGCTATTTGGATAACTTTTTTTTGTTTGTTGGCTGTTGCCAAATTTGGAGAGGAAATTTAAACTGGATTGAACTGGTTTTATGTTTGTCAGCTGAACTTTAAAATAACTGAAGTTATGATGTTTTGAACATAGTTATTTGACAAGAACTTAAACCTTCCAAATTTTTCAGGAAATTTTAAGTATTTGTAAGACTAAAAACTGATGAAAAATAATTTACTTGATTGTTTCTAGTTTTTATCCCATTTTTAAAAATTAAAATACAAAGCATCCTGCTGAAATTTGAACAAGCTTGTAAAAATTCTTGTTGTTGCCTAATTTGAGTGTTTTTAATGAAAATACTGGTACTCAACTTGTGTGTAATCCCACTTGTAAAGTATAAAAGCGTGAAGATTGTTCCAAATTGCACCAAAATATGCTTTACAAACTTTCCTGTTACAATAGTTCTAACTTGACCATAGACTATTTGATGTACCTTTTCTATACTTTTGTCCCATATGTTCCTACCTTTAGGTGCCAAAACTGTATTTACAGGCAGTGTAGTGTGAGAGCACAATAGTAGCCATGGAGCAGCTCAATTATCTAAAATATACTAAGCCTGTTGTGCTGTGTCTATTTTCTAAGAACTCATTTACATTTATTTCTGCTTTTTGATTTCAAATAAACCAACCAACCTCAGATTACATTTTTAGGGGAAGTCAACCACCATTTCTGCAAGGTATAATATGACTCATTAGTTTCAGAAGGTTGAATTGTTAATATCAGAGTTCAGATTTGGTTGCTTGACCAAGCTATTGACTGAAACTTTTAAAGTTCCATATATTGTACCATGAAAAGCATGCATGAAGGACCTTATTCATGAAAGAAACTGGAGCTACTTCTGCTCATTCCTCATGTTGCTTAAACAAACAAAAATTCAGGCATGGATTTCCAAGAAGAGTTCTTACAGTACATTTGTTCCTGTGGAGATGGGAACACTTTTGCTATAATATGCAAATAGGTGAAGATTTTGAGGGAATGCTGGAAACAGAAACACCTGTTCTCCTTCAGCTCCCATTTCTCTGTCAGTCATGGAAAACATTCAGTATAGAAAATCCCACAGTTACCAAAAAATAGGTCGTAAAATATTTTATAATAAAGGAAACATTAATACATGCAACTATGTGCTTTCTTTTTTTCAGTGTAGTTGTTGAATTAAAACTTTGATTCAGTAATTATAAGTTAGTAACGAATTTAGAACATATGTAAAAAGTATAATATGCAAGAAAACAATCTAAAAAATAATACAGATAAGTTAATAATGTTGATTTTAAAAATCACTTTGCTACCCTGTATTTTTGTTCAAGCCTTTCCCTGCATCTTTCATCTGTTTCTCCTTTTCCTCTTGTATGTAAATTTAATCTTAATTCCCAAGTTTTTAAACCATCTGTTATTTGCTACTAAAGTAAAATTTTTGCTTTTCTGTGGCCCATGGTGTCAGTTTCTGCATCCTTCACATTAAAGATTGAATAAATGTCCATGTTTCCTTACACACTATGCCATTTGGGAAGAGTTATTCACATACATATCCATGGCTTCATACTTTCCTTTTTGTTTATGCCCATTAAAACCAAACAAAGAAACAAAAGCATTAAAATTGAGCTAGCCAACTTGTCAGCCGCTAGTTTGCTGGTGTCCTGAACTCTCCCCTCATACTTCCAGGTTCCTCTTTCTCTGTGTCACTCAGGTTTTGTTTGTTTTGATTCTTTAAAATGAAACTTCTTTGGGTCAAACTCCATTCCCCTTTCCCCTGCATGTTTGTATAATACTCCAGCGGATCAAAGCACTTCAGAGAAATAAAACTCTGAAAGACTTAGGAAGTCCATGCAGTCGCTTCTACACAGTTATTACCTTTGCAGTTTGATAGCTAAAATAATGTCTAAGCTTTTGTGGTGTGGGTGTTTGTCCTGACGTTCATTCAGCTTTAAGGGATGAATTAAATTGGTGGTTGCAGCTGCCTGACAGTGAAAGAGCTTGTGTATGTGCCACAAGCAGGTAATGACAGGTGGCTGTGGGTTGCAAGGAGAGCTAAAAGAGAAGGCAAGATCATCTACTGAGGAGTTTTCTGGTATTAACATTACTAATGTTGTGTCTATCTGTAGTCAGGATTCAATTTTTGTCTTGCTTCCGATTCAGCGGTGTGCTTGAGGGTTCTGTGCCCTGTTAGTGTAGAACAGGTCTGTTTCTCTGAAACAGGCTGCTGCTTCTCTGAAGATTGGGTTGGAGCACCTCTCCTCTGAGGACAGACTGAGGGAGCTGGGATTGTTCAGTCTGGAGAAGAAAAAAAAGAGGAAGAAAATATTTCCAGGGAGACCTTAGAGCAGCCTTCAGTGTTGGTTCCTCCAAGTGCCCCGAAGGGAGTTGGAGACGGACTATCAACCCAGTGACAGATCAAGAAGCATGGCTTTAAACTGAAAGAGGGTAGTTTTGTATTAGATTTTACAAGAGACTCTTCACTATGAGGTTGGTGAGACAGTGGCACAGGTTGCCCAGAGAAGCTGTGGATATCCTGTCTGTGAAAGTGTTCAAGGTCAGGTTGGATGGGGCTTTTAGCAACCTGGTCTAGTGGAAGATGTCCCTGACCATGGCAGGGGGGTTGGAACTGGATGATTTTCATGGTGCCTTTAATGCCAAACCTTTGTATAATGTTTTCATATATTTCATTGAGAGCTGTGTCTGTCAGGCCATTCTTCAAATGCACTGTTTGATTCAACATGTCAAATGTGGTTTACCTTTAAGCCTGTGCATTCTTCGTGGAATGAATCAATGTGTAGGATCTTCTGGCACATATCACTCAGTAAGTGTAATATATGAATGTAAAGGTGCTTACTATCCCTTTAATTTAGTGTTATTTGTATCCATGGAGTTTTATTCTGTGAAGTGCCATGCATTACTCCATAGGATTTTCTTTCTTTGGGATGCACCCTTTTTGTTCAGGGTTTGGAGGTCAAAGAGTCTTTAGGCAGAATAAGGAGAATGGAACAAAACTTTGTGCAACTTGGCATCTTTTCTGCTGGACTGCAAAGGTTTGGGCAAGGAAATAAAAGCAATATGGGTTTATTCTGTGGGGTTTTTTTTTTTGGTGTGGTTTTTTAAATAATTCCCTACAATTTCTCAGGATTGTCAAAATAACTGTTTATTCCTAGTTTATTCAAGGGCCTTATCCAAATTTCCACTGGAATTAATGTATGAACATCCTTTTCTTTCAGTGGAAACTGGATATTCTCTGCAAGAAATCAGATACTTAACTAACGCAAGCAAAATCTCCCTTTGCTGAGTAGTACTTGGTGTTTACATCAATGGCTAGCTTCAAAAGACTTTCAGTTTAATAAAGATTTTTAATTTACAAATGGAAAATAAGGTTATTCATCCATTCTCTGACATGATTTCTTCTACCTAAACCTTTTTCTTTCCATTTTCATGCCCTTTTTTTTCTCTCCCTTACTCCTGGAACATTGTAAACTAAACTAGGACATGAACACAGCCATTCAGGGCTTGTTACAGTGATAGAAATGGAAGTATTGTTCTGTCTGTGAGATGTTTTCCTCTTGCATTACATTATCAAGCATTTGGTTCAGTTTAGGTTTTGATGTTCTACTGTTAATGAACTCATTACAGTGGTATCTGAGCAAAAGCATTACAGGTAATGAGGTTTTGCTTCAGTTCCTCAGAGAGATTATTCCGCAATGAATAGACCCAAGTGTCAGGACATTAGTTTATTTGGCCTGATTCTAGTCTTCTCCCTCTCAATTTCACACCTTTTCTTCCAGCCATACTTTGCAAAATGGTTCATTTTCCTTACACATACTTTTTTTTTTTCTTCTCCTTTCTTTCTTTTGCACTTTCCTGACTTTCTTATGGTTTTCCCCATGTTGCTGAGGAGTTAAATATCTGTATTTTGAGTAGTCTCAGAATAATATCCAGTCATTCCAATCCAGACTTTTGTCTCAGGCTGGTTTGCCTACTTTTGCTTGTCTTTAGCACTAGTAACAAGTGTCATCTATAGCTTGTTCCTTTGGAATTTTATAATGACATAAATTTTATATTTATGGAATAAAACTTTCCATAATGAGTCTGTAAATGGAGAAGGAATCTAGAAGAGAGCTAGAAAAATTGGTTGTCTCAATTAGATCTGCTAGAGACCTTGTAGGTAAAGTTCTCTGTAGATTTGCTGGTAGAGCAAAGACATTGCTTCTGATGTTTGGGTTGTCAGATATATGAATTGTGGTTGTCTTGGATTACTACTGTAGGTTTAAACTGGACATTTCTTGATTTTTGTGATTTTTCTTTTAAGAAAAGATATTTGGTCGGCCTTTATTGATGACTTTTTGCTTTCCTTAGTGAGGAAGAAAGGGTAGAGGGAGATGAAGGGGAGAGATATAATGGCTGAGAATTAGAAGTGCATTTTTTATAAGTATTTTGTTAAAAATGTGTTATGGTACAGAACTGCTGTCCAAGCTCTGTAACAGAGTGTTTCAAATGACACGGTCATGTGCATAAAACCCTTTACACCCCAAATTATTTCACATAATATGAATGATCAGAGAAATATGTTAATGGACATGTGGAAAAGGAATGGGAAAGGAAGCCACATCACTTTATTCATATTTTACGGTGAATTCTTCCAATGACTGAAAGCATAAGTCATGATTCTCCTTCATTTATAATTCTGAGCTCTCTGTCCATGCCTGTGTGCTGAAAAGCATTGATGCACTATTGAAAGAGCACTCCACTGCTCATTTAATCAGTGTTGGCTGTGTATTTTACAGAGAGCAGATAAAATCTGACTGATTTATCACAGACTTTGAGATAAATATTCCTGTCTGTGCAGGCACATTGCCCACTAATGAGAAAGGGAGTTAGACATGTAAGGCAAGAGCCTTCTGTTATCTGCTTACTGTAATGCTTCTCCAGACATGGTCCCATCTATGAAGTCAGCCTATAGGTAGGGAATTTTGGTTTGGAGGATTAAACTGGTGTAGAATTCTGCAGAAGTAATAGCTGCAAATGAAACTCTATACACAGGTCAGAAGGAAAGCCTTCTGCATGCATTTCCACGTGATTAGATAAGTAATTGATGTAAGTTTGTTTTCTTTGTGCCATTTCTTCTTGAAATATACTGATGTTTTTTTTAAAGACGTGGGGAAAGAATATCAAAGTTATTTTTCTCCATTTATTTTCCATAAAATAGGACAAGCTTTTGTTTGTGCCACAATACTGCTAAGTGCTCTGTCATTTATCATCACTTTGACACTATTTGAAACATGGTTTCTCTATGATGCCTAAGATGTAGGATATACACATGATCAAAATCTGGAAAGTGCTGGATACCTAGAATTTACTTAAAGTATTTGCAGTAAACAGTAGCAGTGTGCTTATGTGTTCATCGATAATGGAGTCCATTTCTTCCTCTTGTGAATATTTGCAATTTAACACTTAAAAACCTGTGAGAGATGTTTTGTATTAGATGTTCAGTTGGGCTCATCACAGAATGACACTTGCTTAGTCAGAGCCAATGTCTTCTATCTTGTGTCTACAAAAAATTAGGTATAAGCTGATTTTCAATGCACTAAGTCCCATAATTTTGACTGTGAGCATTTGAGAAATTACATGGTTATTATGTGATGGCAGCAAAAGAGATTCCTTCTGTGTTTTGTCTATACTTGATGAAGAAAAGTAGTTGTCATCACTAAAAGATTTTAGTGTATATTTGTATCTTGTGTTACTTGGAGTGCAGAGTAAGATGTATGTTTAGTGTGTGTCTGGATACCCTAAGCCAAGAATGAAGAAGAGTACGTCTGTCTTTGCTTGAACACAGGTAGGGATAGGTTTTAAAATATATATAATAATTTCAAAAACATCCCATACTTTATAATCAGTGCTATCTCTTTATAGCAGCGTATCTGACTGTTTAAAGTGCTTGCTTTTGGGCTTTGTCGCTGGTCTGCCAGCAACTCTTAAGTCAGTACTTTCACTGGGTTATGCTTCAGTTTCTCTGTCTAGAAAATTAAGATAATGTCTCTGAGTAGCTTCATAAAAGATACTTTGTTCAACTCATATTCTACCTTCTGCCAAAAAAACACCAAACCAACCAAAAACCCAAAACAAAACCAAATGAAATCCAAAAACAAAACCACAAAAACACCACCAGTATATGAAAATGGGTTGGATAGCAAAATTGTGACTAGATTTTGTCCAGCTGTGTTATAATGTAGGTTGTGTCTCAAGTTAGGATGGACTTCATTTTAAAAAACATTCACATGAATCCCTTATTGCTTCCAGAAATCCTCATAAATGAAGTATCAGATTTTGGATAGGTGATTTGGAGGAGAAATGTCACATCTGTAAGTACTGTGGAGTCAAAGAAATACCACCCTTAATCCAGGTCAGTCCTGAATTCACACTTTAAAAAGCTAATAGTTGGTCTTCAGAAGGAAAGACTCTAATAAAAAATAAAGCATCATTAACAGTCACATAAGAGCAGAGCTGTTAGTCTTGGTGTATTGTCTTGTGTTCTCTCCTAGGAGACTAAACCACACCACTGTATGTTTTCTACATAAACAAATTGAATAAAGCATAGATCTTTGCTTTCTACTCTGAATGCCAGCGAAATTAGATCTCTGCTTAGTTCATAAAATATTTTAGAACTAGTCTGGGTGAAAGGTGTCAGAGAAGTGTAAGATATTTTCCGTATGTAACATTTCCATTACTTAACACATACATACCCTAGTTTTAACTGCCATTGATATGCAAATTCAGTGTTCCATGTATTGAGAATTACCAGAATTATTTACTACCACTAGCCTGCAAAGCAATCAAAATTAGGGGACTGTGTCTAACAGCTTTTAGCCCATGTACATCTCTGCCTCTTGAAGAGGATTGTGCCTGTCTCCTGTAACATCCTCTCCGCAGACACCATTACTTTTGGTGCTGAGTGAGAGTGTGCCAGGGGATGTAGCTGTGACAAAATCCCAGGGCTCCTACCAGCCATCTTCACCATAGGGAAAGCAGAGCTAGCACACTGTGCAATACTCTGGTAGTCAGGTGCAATTCAGGAGTCCTGCAGTGAGCATCACAGCTCTGGTACATTGATGTTATGGTGCTCCATGATTCCAGTGGAGACATGTTTTCTCTGATTCCATTTACCAGCAGAGAGGGTAAATAAGTCTCTTTCTGCATGCTAGAAGGAAACAAAACCCCATAGGCTCCAGGCTGCCTTTGGAGAGAATTTCTGTGGTCAGTACTTCACTCACACTTCCTAATGGCTAAACAAAGAAGAAAGACTATATCTAGGTTTATAGGTTCAGGAAAAAAACTTGCACTATTTGCCAAATTGGTTTGAAGGCTTTTAGCATCAAAAGCCTCAGAAAGTTCACTTGTGAAATACCACTGTTTATCGGAAGCCCAGGTGAACAACACATGCAGCAAGTGTCATACTCCTGTTAGGTTTGGGGTTTTTTGGCTTAGGAAAAGGCAAGATGTAGTTCCCTTAGAAAAATCTGTGGATGTTTTAAAGTATGTTTGCTATTTTTCTTACAATTTTCTGTTAAAGTGCTTTTGGATTTGCTTGTCAGTGACATTCATTGAGCTGCACTAATTTTGAAAAATTCAGAATAGAGTTTTGCCACTTTAGAGATAATCCATGAAAGCTCTCTTCCTGCAGACTGCAATAAATCATCCCCTCCACTAAAAGCCTGGATGTCATTTGAAATTTATTGCATGGAGCTGGTAGTGGACTTAAAAGCCATTTCACATGTCTTATTACTCCAGTCATCTAATTTATGGGTTTCAGCCACAATTGTAGTTGGAAAAGTATTTTCCTTCAACTGATTAATATGATTTCTGCTTTTGCATTCATTTCCCTTTTTATAGTTTTCTATAATCATTGCAATACATTTTGGCATCCAGTGTTTAGATATGAAACTGAAAGAAAGGTGCCAAGACAGACTGATGCAGATTGACTAAGCTTTGCTGGCTCTTAGCTGCACTTGTCAAAAGGTATCTTAGTTATTGTTAGTTGAGCAATCTTGCCCTAGGAAAGAGAGAGCTGTCAGGAGCTTGTGTGTTTAACATGAGAATTTGTAACTCTGTGAAGGGAGTATGAAGGCAACCTATTAAAGGCAGATGAGGTAAACAGGAGTAACACACCTTGTACAAATAATAACAAGGTATTGGTGCTTCTTTTTTCTCTTTGCTTTTTAGTGTGAAAATTAGTTTGCATTTACTGTGCTACCTAAGAATGCCTTTTGATTCTCATAAGGCTGATGACCATAAGGAAAAATGGCATGGAGGACATGAGTAAATGAAATAAAGTTAGTACAGATATTAACCTCTGGATGTTATCCATTTTATGAGTTCAATCTTGTTCTCAATTCTGTTGATATGAGTGCTATATGAATTAGCAATTCCACAACACACAATGCTAGTGTATATGATCTGCATGTACGCTTGCACAAATAATTTGTAAAGCGTACTATGAAAGGATTGAAAGTTCTACAGGCTTTCTTCTTCTGGAAGAAGAAGAAATACTGAATAATTCTTGTCCTGACTAGCTTGCACTACTCTTAAATGTGGTCCAGCCTATACTTGTACTGGTGTGTGCATATGTGGTAATGGTGGAGAGGGACCTAATCAGTAACACCAGAGTTCCTCCCCTAGCATGAGAACATGATGTGAAGCATTAAATGCTCTCACTGTATTTATTTCATACGTAAGTCACTACAACAGCGATGGGTCAGGCACAGACCCATCCAGAATTGCTTAAAGACAATCCATGAGGCATTGGATGGAGTTTGTCTGCAGCATAGGTGTGGCTAGATAGGGCAGCCTTTCCCATCTGGTGCTTGTGGCCTGAGTGCCCAAAGACAGGTGGCAGAAGGCAGAGCCAAGCTGTGCATGATGCTGCTTGGTCAGCTGGGCAAAACTGTGTTTACTGGCCAGAGTGGTGACTTTGCCTCAGCAGATAAAGTTGACATATTACAAACAGTTTTCTAAGACCAATACAGGCTTTACTGCATGATTATAAAAATACAGTCTAATGTATTTAGAGGGGGGAAGGGAAAGCCATAGAGCTCTGACTCCCTAATACCCATTGGCTCTGTTTCCTGAGAATTCATAAAGATTTAAAACAAGGATGGTATAAAGGGAATTCTACTGTGGTTTCTACAATGCATGTTTTCTGCTAATAACACCTGGGAGGCAGTGTGAAGTAACAGCTGAGGTGCTTAAGGGCACCTCTAGTGCCATCTACCTCATGTGCACATCTGTGGATTTGGGCATACATCCAAAAGGAGGCTGGGAAGAAAATCATCCAAGTATGAGACCATTGCAACAGGAGGAGGAGATAGTCCTCTGCTGCTTAATCTGAAAGTTTCTGGGTGTAACCTGGGCACTTCAAGGTTCAGAATTTTTGCCAAGTGGTAAGTCAGAGCAGAACGCGGAACATCAGTTTGATGCAAGGGAGCTGAAATTGCTCCTTGTGCTACCAGAAAGGAATATTGCACTGGGAGGCCTCCTGTTCCCCTTGAAACAATCAGCTGCCAGCAAACAGATTCAGCAAGCCTTGGTAAGGTAGAAATACCACCTACCTCACACCCCAGCTTCTGCTGGGTGACGAGGTGTGTGGACCCTCCGTGTCCGGGTTCAGTACAAGTGGACCTGGCAAGTGAAAATGGCAGTTTTGTCAGGAATTTGCTCTCAGATACCATTTTTGAATAGAAAGCTGATGCTGTAATACAGAATACAATGCTGGAAGTCCCAAGATGATGAAAGATTAATGAGTAAGGGTTAGGCTTGCAACAGCTGTTTCTTTCTTTGCTGCACACAGACAGTAATGCTATGCAAAGATAAACATATTAGCCAGATATTAACTCTTTTTTAAAGACAACAAAAAGCAGCATGTGACAGGTTCCTGTATCTAACCCAGAATAATTCAGGTTGCCAGTTCCAAGCTGAACTCAACTGAGCTGCTACTGGAATTTCAAGAGAAGATTGCTTTGTATAGCCCCATCAGGTCACATTAGGATTTAATAATGAAACAAAGACTTGTTTTCCATGCAGAGAAGTTTATCTAGGAACCAGATCTTAAGCAATTAATGCAGCTACTACAACCACAAGACCTAAGGTGATTTACCCGATTTGAGGTTTGCAAAGTAGGCAGTACATATTTTCTGTCATTAATTTTTCACGGTTCAGACTTCAGTGTAATGATCTGTCTGTAGCTGGACAATGTTTTTGGAAATGTTCAATTTGAAAATTAATTTGCTTCATCTGTAGAGAAGTCTTTGTGTTTGCTTCCTGCAAATATTCCTGTTGCCAAGTTTTGCCAGCACAAATATGTAAGGACATTGATTTTTAAAACTATATGCACAGTTATTTGTGCTGAAAATGCATGTGTGTTCTTTCATTCAGGAAACAAAAAAGAGTGTAAATAGTCTCAATTAACTCTGAGGGAGCTTAAAAAGAAAATATTGAACTGTCTGTGCTTGCACTTGCGAAGTGTTGAAATAGATTTCCTCTCAACTCAATTGAATACTTTCAAGTGAATTTTAGAACAGGAGGCTGGAGAGCTGAATTAAACTAATAAATTCTTACAGTGAGTTATTTGTTCAACTGCTTTAATAGCCAATTCAACCAATTACATTTTAGTTATTTGCTTCTTCCATTTGGTTTTTGTTTTTTAAAGCAACATGGTTTTTTAATGAAATCCATATCCATTCTCTTTTTTTGTTCCTGTGAGCCGGTGGGCATATAAAGCGAACACAGTCATTGTGCTGTTTCCTCACCTTGCCACACTGACGGCGTCTCCTCTCCATTGCTCTCTGAGACAGAGACAAAAAAGACACACCGGGAAGGGAGGCCCCAGAGCAGCACAGCTCAGCAGACAGCAGATTGCTAATGGCACCTGTACTTCAGTTTACAGTAGTGACTGCTAACAGCACACACAGTGCACTCTGCTTGTTTTTTTTTTTTTTCTTTAGCTCTTCCACCCCCCACCCCCACCCCCTCCTTTTTCCCCACTCCCACATGCTTAATTAGAAAATCTGATGCAGCCAGAGACGTTATCTGCCATACCGTGTGTGTTACTGAGGAATGCATTCTTTGATGTTGCTGATAAGCTTTCCTGTGTTGTGGGTAGTTAATTGGTAGTGGAAAGGAAATGTCTGGACTAGTGTAAAAGGAAGCTTCCTAACTGTCTCTCCTGCAGCTGGTCTTGCTGGTTGATGAGCCAAGGTGTGGTATTGATGTAGCAGTGGTGAGGAGGTGCTGCCAATATTGCCCACCCCCCAGCAGAACTGTGCAGAGCACCTGCACCTTTGGAACAGGTTCTGAATTCTTCTTCTCTTTCATCTTTGTAAGGGAACAAAAATAGGAATAAAACACAGTTCTTCCCAAAACCCGGAGGGCCAAATTTCCTGCCAGTATAAATCAGCATGTGCACTGTAATCTCTCCCTGGGTCATGCTAGTCCATGAGAGCAGGGAACATGAATGGTGAAACATTTGTTAAGCTGTGAACTAGCCAGTGGGTTAGATACTTGCAAAATTCAAAATAAGAATCTCAAGTTTTTTTGAGGTTTATTTTCCACATCTTTCAAGCTTAAATTTGCCTTTCAATCATATTTTGCCTTTGTTGAATTTAGTTACTAAGTCTCCCATTTTAGTTCCCATTTACAATGCTACAAGCTAAATCTTGCTTTATTCTTCTATTTTAACTAGGCAGTGGAAGGACCATGATCTTTCTCTGGCATGCAGGGCATATTTGGGGATTTTGGTTTTGGTTTGTTTAGCAGTATTAGATAATCTGGCTTTTTTTTAAGGATTTCTGTCTTTTTGCTATTATTACTCACAAGTTAACTTTCTTCATCCAGTAATAGATTACTGCCATTGTGAAGGGTCCTTCTGTTCCTAATGAACTTCAAATTATTTGTCCTAGTCCTTTGGCTCTGTTGGATAGTAGTATTGTCTTTTTGTTTCCCGTAATTTTTTGCAATGTCTAACTTCTGTTTTCTACTTATCATTTTCACCTTTCTCTTTCTTCCGTTTGCTATAGGCATTTGAAAAGTTGCAGATGCTTTCATTTCCATTGAAAGCCTGGCTGCATTTCTGTAACCACTGTAATTCTATTTTGAATCATTATATCGTGGCTTTTGGGGTATCTAATACAAGATATTCTTAAACCCTTGCCAGTCATTGTCATCTTTCCTTCATATTTTGACTTTTCCTGCTGGGAGAATTCAGGCCTAATTGCATTCCCCTCTTTTTAAGCTGACCCTAGAAGAGCACCAAGTGGAAAGGTAAATGGTTTCATGTGCTGTGCAAATGTAGCAGATGTGACAGAGCCCTGCTCACTTGGATGTAAGGAACACTAGTTCTTAATTCTGTTTCTATTCTTTCTCATTGGCAAAAATGTTATGTTGTGTAGGATGAAGGCACTCTGTGGGACACAGAGAACTTTGCCCTCTCCTTACATTTACTGAACTACATTGGCTTTGATGATTTTCCTTTCCATGTCTCCAGTGTGAAACGGACAGAATTAGCTAATAATTGATGCTTATCTTGCCGGGACGTTCACGTTGGCTTGGGTTGGTTGAAGGGCTCTGTCAGAGCTGTCAGGCACAGTTCTGCCCCTCCTTGCCTTCTACTGAGTGTTGGTGACAGACATGGTGTGCCAGGGGCTGCTGCCTCCACCAGGCAATTCTGGTGTGGTGAATGGGTGGCAATTACACTGAAGGCCAGCTATGTAGAAGAGATCCAGAGCACCTCACAACAGACTTTCTCTGTTAAAAAATTAGGGGAGCACTCTGACATTAGCCAGATGTGCAGCCATTTGGGGCAACTTTTGCTGACTGGTTCACAAATATGTGGTAATAGAGGAGATTCAACCTGTTTTCCCTCCTCATACAAGAGCAAGGGAAGAAAACCAGTATCCTACCAATGCCAGTGAGGAGAGCCAGATGGTTAGCTATTCTTGGTCATGCACCTTTCACAGTGTTGTGCTGCCCTTCTTGCTTTGTTCCCATCTGTATCTGCAGTGCTGCATTCCATGTTGAGGTGGTGCTGGAGCATCTAGGAAACATGGGAATGCAGCAGAGGAGAAAAACTGTTTTGTACAAATTATCAGATTCAGAATTAGGGCTGAAGGTGATTTAACCTTGGTGATACCTTGGAGGTGATATCTAGGTGAGTTAGAGATTTCCATTGCCACTGGCAGTAAGGTCCTCCAAGAGAGGTCACCAAACTTCCAGACTCTGTCAAAGGGTAATGGAATATGCAAGAAGGGTTCATACAAACTAATTTGAGAAGAGAGACTGACAAAAGCTTTTCAAGTGAAGTCTTGGGAAGAACAACTTAGAAAGCATCTTATTCTCTCCAATTAGTCTGTCTGATCTCCAGTTCAGGTAGAGGGATGCTACATTACTGATGAGCATGAATGCCTAATTCCACCTTCACTCCTCAGTTTCTGTGAAATAGCAAAGTAGGCAGCTCTGTTTGCAAACTGTGAGGGAAGCATGTTAGAGCCTTATTTGTGACCAACCCCAAACTTTCCCATCTTGACAGAGACTGAGTTGAGTGACTGCACAAATAATATATGACAGGCCACACTACTTGCAGGGTGTATGACGTGTGTGGGATGATGATTTTTAGTTTGATACACGACTTTTCAATCTGAAATACAGATGTCTGTGTAATGCATAACTTACCTTATTAATAAGTTGCATTTCAGACTGCTAAGTACATACAGTAGCATGCATACACCCCAGACGGGTAACTCTTGTTGGGGTTTGACAAAACCCCAGGTTTTTTTACAGTTTTTGCAATCACTTGAAAGGACATTTGAAGGCTGGAGTAGTGTGGCAGTCCCTGCTAGGGTTGACAATGTATGAGGAGGACTTTTGTATTTTATCTTTTTTTTCCTTCCTAAAGCTACTGACTCATCCACACTTTTTGCTGTCTGTTTATGCTCATTTATATGCACTAATTCAGCTGACTGGTTAAGTCCCACCACCCACTTACAAGTTCAATGAATAATGTTTTAGGCCCAGTGTCTCACAAGTGCAGGCCCCTCACACATCAGTGTCTTTATTGGTATTGCTTTTACTGATAGCAGCCACGTGGCAGGTGTACAGAGAGCAGCCTGCAGAATGAGCAGCATGAAGGGCATCATTCACCAGGTTTGCTTACAAAAACTCATCTTGTCTCTTAGCATGAAAAAATTGTGGTCCCCTGCCTCCTCCATTCTTTTCTTTCTGCTGCCTGTGATCATTCATGTGCTTTTTCTCAGTCTTGATTTTTCACATTGTGGTTTCGAGTGAGGAGTCCAGATAGGATTAGGTTGTGTCTTACTGTTGCATAGGAACCTTTGAAGAAGGTTCAAGGAATCTCTTGTGCTTTTGGAGGATGCAGGAAGGTTCATTACCACCACATGCGCCAGACCAGTTTGATTATCTCTAGTAACATATGTACTTGTCTGAAATACTTCAAGTAAGTGGCTCAAATTAAGCCAGTACTTAAATTTAAACACATGCATAAGTTTTTCCTGAGCTGGATCCATGAAAGGCCCTCATAGGGACAGACTGCAACAGGTTTATAGCACCATCTCTGTGGAGCTACTTGTGGGAGGAGCAGTCCTCACTTGGTTTTTCTGGCTATCGATGATTTATTTGGGCTTTTATGTTAACAAAGTGTCTCTGCTTGCTTGTTATAATCACCACAATGAATCCAGTTTCATGACCTTAAGAAGGGTAACTTAATATTGGCATTAGATTTTAAGAGGGGGGGTTGTCGTGATTGCTCTTAATTGAATCTGAAAGACAAAAAAGACTGTAAAGATCTCAGCTGGCATTTGAAAGAATGCCCTCTTCTTGTTCTAGGTTGTATTCTCTCATTAAAATGCCCCCTTTCCTGTAATCACTATTTCACAGTTCAGCCATCTCCAGATACTGTGAAACAGCTGTGCAAAGGTCAAGTACAGGAGGGCAATAGGAGAAGAAAATGACACCACAGCTCCCAGGGTTTCCAGCCACCCTGTTAACAAATTTACTGACACAGGGCATAATTTTCACTGACGCTGCCCATTTTTTACTGACACAGACTCTTAAGACTCCGTAGGGAGCAGATGCTGACATCTCTCTTGACTTTGAAAAGCTCGTTGCTGAAACAAAAGGGTTTTATGCGAAGATTTACATAAAGTGTCTAAACATTAAGTGGGCGATCAATAGTTCTTCAAGTCTGAGTAATGATCCGACATGGCAAAGCTACATTTTAATTAATAAGAATGCATCCATACTTTATCTTTGTATTTTCACACACAGAGACACACAGCCCCCCCGCCCATCTTCGGGTTTTTTTTCGAGCATATACTGTTTCTTATCACATCCTAGTCTGAGTCTCTTTGGGCTGTGATTCTTCTTTGAGACTTGTGCAGACAGACCTAACACCTTTAAGGCTTTTTATTGAGGCCAATGGAGCTTGGTGCACCTGTACATCCTTGCAGATAGCACTCTAAGATCAAGCCCTTGGTTGAGAGATAAGGGTAGCTGGTAGGTCTCAAAGAGCTTATTCCCTCCTGGGTAGTTTTGATGTAAACTAGAACCTTGCTGTTCAGAAATAAGAGTTGTCTGCTTTAGTACCATGCTTAGGTTTTGTTTTCTTGGTCTCTCCAGTTATTTGCTGTTGATTTTTCAGTCCCACATAAACATGGTTTTGTCTAGTTCATCTCTTAAACCTGACTGCTAAACTGTGCTCTGTGTGGTGCACTTGTAATTCCTTCTCCTTTGCTGCTTGTGTTCCCTCAGTTGTTGACTGTGACTGAAAAATAGGCGTACAAAGCATTTTGCATTCTCTGAATGTACCACACAGTAATTCTGCTGTCTGAAAACTCTGTAATGTCAATAATTGATGCACTTGAGAAGTGGTAATTAAATTAGTTAATTATGCTGGTAAAATTACATGCAATTATGTGACTGCAGGGTATGTTTAGTAAATTAGGCTTTCCCATACTCACTACATATTGTGGTGCCAATTTTGTTCCTTGATGATTAGGTAGCTTTTGATACTTCTTAATTGATTTAATACCTGGATCTTCATTAGCCCTCGATTGCTATGCAATGTATGTCTGACATTTTTCTCTCTGATATTTCACAGAGTATCATTCATCAAAAAAAAAAGAGGTAAAAAAAAAAAATCAATCCATACGTATATACACATTCCTGTCAGATGTTAAAGCATCAAGACTTCAGGGAAAACGCTGTCTTCTACAAGTGCCTTGGAGTGACTTGCCCACTAGTAAGAGATGCCAATCAACTAACTGTCCCTGGGAACCCTCTAATATAGAGTGACTGATTTCATTTATGTTTCTCTTGAAAGATCCAAATAAATAGGTGTCTCAGGGAAGATTGGCACAGTGACAGCTGTTTTAATGACACCTGTTATCTTTGCAGAGAGCAGAGAAAGGTTATTAAAAGGTAACATTAACTCAAATAAAAATTTCAAGAGGGTCAGATTTGATTGCTTCTGGTGCTCGGGTGGGGTTTGCTGTATTTCATTCATGCCTGCTCAATATTTTGTGTCAGAATAGCCTCCCAGCAGATGGTTACCTTCATGCTGGCTGTGTTTACTACTGCACACCTCTCCCAGATCTGCCTCTCTCCACGCCCTGGGTTTTGTCCCACCAGTACCTACTCTACTACTGTCAAAAATTTTGCTTCTGAGTATGATCCCTGTTTAGGACTGCTAGTGACAAACTGCACTAAAGGCTTAAGAGCCAGATCTTTTTTTTTTTTTTTNTCTCTTTAGGGGAAAGGAAAGGGTAGGGTGGAACTTGTTTTTTAACTTTGGAGTCATGAAGCAGATAACATGGTCTCTACCTGAGCCCAGCCCAGCACTGTGCCAGTATCAAAAGCAGTGGGGTCTGAGTGACAGAGTAGATAAATAACTGGGCTAAACTGACCTGAGAAGAAAAGGCTCCACTACTGTGATGACTTCAGAAAAGGATGAATGAACACTATCCTGTTCACATTATATTTCTAGGGATTTAATGCAGATAGAGGCAGGCTGGACCCCTGGTTTGTCAAGCAACTGTTTTGTGAGACACACCTTCCTCTGATTCTGTCCCTTCGTGGTGCCATTTGTGAGGTGGCTGGGGAGCATGGACTCAGTACTTGTGTAAGAGCAGGAAAGGGTGCCCAGGCTCATTAAATCTTTACTCACCAGTGAAGTCAGAAGGTACTGCTCAGAGAAATAACTCCTGAGGAAAGACCTTTGGAGGTGTACAGGTAGTTTTGTCTTGTAGCTTTGCTTCTTAAAGGAAAACCAACTTTGCTGTAATTTTCTGTGGCTGCTGGAGCATCTTTATGATGGATTGAGTATTAACCTGGGTGATCAGTTCATGTTGCTTCTGTTTACTTTGTTTAGTTCTTTACTGTCTTTTCCATTTCCCTGCTTCTTTTTAACAATGTTCATTAGCTAAACCCCTTTTCTTCCCCTCCCCTCACCCAACTCAAATTTTAGCCAACTCTTTTTATATGGCCAATATACACATCTTAGGCATAAAACTTTTCAGGAGAGAATTTCCAGTATTTCCAGAGTGCTCAGTAATGGCTAGAGCTGGCAAACTGTCTGGCTTCTTAAACTCTGTCTGCTGTGGCTCTTCAGACTTGCTGGGCTTGGGGAATTGAGGCTGTGTGGTTTGCAAGCACATGTGAACTTCCAAAGAGAGAGAGTCTCCACTTCTCCAGATCTCTAAATTAGTGTGTATAGGGAGGTTTCTACTATTATGAATACAACAATATCACAGATTCTTGTGATGTTTTTGTAATTTTCAAGCCCACATTAAAATTGAAGTTAAATGAGTACTATTGGATGCGAAGGCCTTCCTATATACTTACCAACAGCAAGAACTCTGGCTCTGTTTCAGAGGCTAATCAGTGCTTGAAAAATCATAGTTTTGTTCAATGAGAAGAGATACTCTTAAAATATGAAGGAGTAGAGTCAATTAGAAATCAAACAGTGAAGAAATGTGCAGATTTAGACTGGAAAGCTCTTTCCTAAGGATTTTAGTAGGGTGTATAGATGTTGGGATAGGACCTCCTGCAGGCATGCAATGGTCTTACCAGTCAGTCTGTTAAAATACTGCCTGCTTTACCTGGCAATTTAAGAACTTTAAGACTTCCATGTTTGGGAAGGTGCTTGAATATTGAAAATAAAAGGGAAATCAAACCTAAAATAACTTTAGTAATGCTGGGGATATGTAGAAGCTTTTTGCTGTTTGTCTTCAGTGGGAATGTGGATCTTCCTGTCTTCTGAAAGCCATGCATTCAAAAGAACCTCTCTTTATTTGGCACATTTGTGCTAGTGAGGCTGGCGTGCTACCTCGTTAGCTGGCGTCATGCCATCCCAACAGATGGACAGGAGTATAGACAGCCAGGAGACCATGTACAAGCATCAGTATGTGTGTTGAGGGCAAGATCCCCTAGCCAGAAGTGTTGAAATGCTTGTCTGTTCTGTGTTTCTGCGCTTGTGGTTAAGTAAGATGATGTACCAGCCCTGAGTGGAGTCAGCTGCACTGGTATAAGCTAATCCTTCACCTCCCAGGCAGGAGCTGCTCATGCAGAATTTGGGCTGGTATTCCTGTGGGAAGTCTGGGGCTTCCTGAAAAACACTAGTGCTTTCTGCATAGCATATAGTTCAAAGTGTGGTGAGACCAACTTTTAAAATCATACGTTCAATAGGTCGTTCTCAGAGAGCAAACAGCTCCATCGATGGTGATAAAACCAGAGGTGAAAATGACTGAATCCAAGTTTATTGGATTATCCAAGACCAGTTTATTGAGCCAAGGTTTCTGCGAAGCTTGGAGAGTGGAGAGAGCTTGTCTGTAGATTGCCACAGAAATTCATTGTTAGATTTCTCTGGACATCTTCCATTGCTGCTTGTCTTTGCCTCAAGAGGCAGCGTTTTCCTAGTGAGACACACAAACCCACATCTGTCAACATTAGGTGCTCTTGTAAATTCAAGTAGTAACTTGACTGAATTTATGGAATCAAAGATGAAGAAGACTGGATTCATCCAATGTGTAGTTTAAGGAGTGGAAGGAAAGCCATGCTTCCATAAGACTATGACATTAGTTGAAATTTAATGAGATTTTGATTTGAAATTCAGATAGTAAATGTTTAGTTTGGAAATGGCCACTTTTGTATTAGTTCAAATTTGCTTCAAGGTGCTGTAGAGTACACAGAAAAAAATCCCTGTTCATAATTGAATTAGCACTTATTTGTTACTGTCTTGCTAACTAAATTGGTTTAAATTTACTGGAGTTAAACTGTAATCAAGCTCCAAATACAGACTCTTCCCAGGCTTCTGCTTGAGTCTACTTCATTCAAAGAACTGGAAACCACTTTATAAGAGTTGTGGGGTATTTTTAAAACCTTATACAAGACACTGATGGCATGCTATGAGGCAGCACACAAGGGGTTGAGATCTGTGGTTCAGAGGCCTGCACAATTGTGAGCAAAGGCAGGCAGCGATATTAGCGATGATTCATGAAACCAGTGTTTGGAAAATTATCTTTGCAACTTAAAGGCTGTATACTTATATTTTCTCTTCCACCAACAAGGTATTAGATTCACCTATTAGCTGAAATATTTTCACTTGGAAAACTCCATCTTGCCATAGGTGTCCAGACAGACATTTTGGTCCCAGGGTCAAGGTCTTTGGTATGCACTTTATCATGTGATACCTCTTCCATACCATGTACTAACAGATATTTTAGGATAACTTTGTGTGAAAGACATGTATTTATATTCTGAATTTCAGGAAGTGGATCTAGCTGAGATGGCAATATTCACATTTGCACGTAAGCAATCTAACAAATGAATTAGTCCCTTGTAAGAGTATTTGAACATAAAACCCAGTATCTACCCAGTCTGAATTGCAAAGAGTCTCACAGATCAGTTAAAGTCCCCAGTATGGGTCACGATCATGTCTGTTGGATGAAATATTAAATGAATTGGTCCCAGTTTACTTCCAAATACATATGTGTGTGTAGGTAGGAGAAATGTGTGTTGGCTTACACCCAGCTTTAAGAAAGATTGTTGAGATGTCTGTTAGACTGGAAAAGGGAAGGCTTGGAGATCACATCAAAGTATACAAACACCTGAAGCGAGGGAGGGAAGAGGATAGAGCCAGACTATTTTCAGTGGTGCCCAGTGACAGGACCAGAGGCAATGGGCACAAACTGAAACACAGGAGGTTCCCTCTGAACACCAGGAAACACTTTTCTTACTGTGAGGGTGATTGAGCAGTCACACAGGTTGCCCTGGGGAATTTCTCTCCTTAGAGGTATTTAGAAGCAATCTGGATGTGGTCCTGAGCAGCTGGCTCTAGGTGACCCTGCTTGAGTGGGAGTTTGGACAAGATGATATCCAGAGCTCCTTTCCAACCTCTGCATGGAAACTAATTGCTGTTGCGATTGAGTTCAGATCATATGTGCCAGACCTCTCAGCCAAAGGGAATTTGGTTCTCTTTTTTTTACCTTTCTTTTTTTTTTTTTTTTTAATGCCACTTGGTTATGAGCAGAGGGTAGTGAGATGTATTCATCTTATCAGCATACTTCCTCCTTTTGTCTGCAGGAAGTGCTCGGCATCAAAGCACTGAAGAGCAGTTGAAATGTGCTCAGCAGGTCCTTGATTCTCTATTAGTGCTGTTAGCGATTTTTTGTAAAGCAGGTCCTTATGTGAAGGCACAGGAGAAAGCTGCTCCTGTGATCTCTCTGATCACTCTTTCCAAGTGTTACAGCTCCCAGTATGGGGCTATTTGGGTGTATCCCAGGGAGAGGTTTGGATCTTTATGTGATAATGGCTTCTGTTCCAGTCTTTCACCATGGCATGCTGATGAACTAGGTAGGAATACTCTTTGCCTACAGAATACTCTACATCATTACTTGCAGTGATAATATCATCACTTGTATATCCTTAAACCGAAAAGAGAAACCACTTAAGTATAATCTCCTCTAGAAACCTGTGGGTAACCAATTTGATTTCACAGAGTCATTCCAGGACCACTTAGATTCATAAAGGCCCACATACAGTGTGACCAAACATGCAGTGGAGTAGTAGTGCATGTCAGCTTGCACAAATATGTGTACACTAGATATTGAATCTTCACAGTAGGCTTTTCTACCAATATATCCTTGTCCTTTTCATTTTATATTTGAAATTATAATTAGTAACAACAGGTGCAGACTAGATTCTCCCTGCAGAAAAGTGAAATGCTATTGGATAGCTAACAAGGAGAAGGAATGCAGATTTCAGAAGGGTACATGGAGCAGCTACAGTACAGTCATATGCTGGATTGGCTGTGGCTCTTCTAAGCCATCCCAGCTTGTCCGCTATTTGTGACAAGTTCAAAGTTGTCTCCATAAGAAACATTCCATTTCCACACAAACCAAAGATGCTTGTTTACTCTTGCAGCTCTCCTTTCATCTTTGTTACTTAATGATTCTTGGCTTTTCTCTCTTTGCTGTCTTCACTGTCGTGTTGATGCAGCTGATAGTGAATGCTGTCCTTATTTTAACCCCAGACATTCTGTGTTTGGCTTTTCAAGCACCCAACCCACAGTGAGTTACATTAATTGAAATGTGGGTGCATTGCAGTAGATTTCATACACTGGCTGGCTGTTTTATCATTTAGAGAACTTTCCTTTACTTGCCACTGCCTAATATACATGTTTAGACTGTTGGGCACCAGTAAATATGCTTTATGGCCTTTTAAAAATTCTTTTTTCATTAAGTCTGAAATCTGCTACAGCTACTTTTCTGTTACATAGAGATTCCTTACACATGTCCTGTCTACTTTATTGGTTCATGAAGGGAAATATAGCAGGGAAGTCTAGGCAGGAGGTTTTGAGAGGATTGAGATTACAGAGCAACTCAGGGTAAGTGTAGTGTCTCAGTTTACCACTACAGTTGAACAAATGACAACTGTTAGTATGCACCTACAGCCACTACATATTTGAAGCTTAATCCAGTCCTATCCCAGAGGCTCTGGAAACTCACATTTGGATGCTACTGCTGTCCTATTATATTGGCAATATCTGTATAAACTGGTGGCTTGGTTTACAAAGACCTTGGGTTCTGTTGACTTTGACAGGGAAAGAGGAGAGATGGAAATCGTGCAGGGTGAAGTCCTCAGAGGTGAAGTCATTTAACATCTTTTCTGTGTTCTGGTGCCACCAGTCCCAAGTATTTAAATGGTCTTAAGTTAATTCTCTAGAGGATTTACGTTGTGAGATGCAGGACACTAAAGAAAATTACCCAAGTGATAAGGCAGCTATATATTTTCTTTTAAAGTATTTTCTTATTTTTGAGTCTCAAGGTGCCAGTTGGGTCATGATTTGAAGTGATGGTGATGTTTTGAAATTTTTGTTGTTTGTTTGTGTTTTCATTTGTGTTCTGTTGGTTTTTGGGTGTTTTTACAGCACTGTTCATTTTACAGAGAAATTTTAGATCTCACATAACTGCTAACTTTTGGGAGCTGGAACTTTAACCAGAACATCAATGACTGTAACACTTTCACTTGAACTTGTCGGAGAGGGCAAAACTCAGCTTTCTGATTGCTGGTTTATTTAATAGGCATGATCAATTGCAGTAGATCACCTAAAATGCTCTAAAGAGCCCAAAAATTAAAATTATGTATTCCTTCAGTCTGGTACAAAGTAATTGAGAACATCAAACATGTCCATCCAAACCCCAAATGTGTTATACATGGCAATCTGTACTTACAGGTCACAGTGCATAAATACAGAATATTAGCTTGTGAGCTTTATATGCATATTTGCAAAGATTTTTGTATCTTTGCATAAAGAATACTTTTATTTTACAGTGCATCAAAAGTAACCCTAACTAAGCCATATAAAGGCATATCACATCCTTTGGCTTTGTGACTCACTTCATTATATGCCAAGCACAAATTCCAGCTCCTTGTGTTTTACTTACAATAACATTAGTGTTTAATTCCACAAACTCAATCAAAGCTACACTTAATATAAAGAAAACAGAGTCCTTATTTTATAGCTGCATTAAATACTTTCCCCTAAAATGGTTTAGGGGGTGGCTTTTTTTTTTTTTAAATTTATGGATTTTTTTCACAAAGCTAGAGACTTTGTTTTGGTTTTAGTACTTGTATTTATAGTTGTGGAATGATCATTTTCTGGTTGATTTCACATTGAGCTCTCTCAAAACTAGTTTTAATAGTTCCGTGCCCTTTAAATCTTTCTCTTTCCATCACTGCTGTTACAATATATTATACTTTATATTCTTAAGCTATTAACTTGGTGCTCAATTAATGATTTGTTGGTAGTTTAAGGGAGTGTGTCTGCGTTGTTTGTATTGGTACTAGCTTTTTTTTTTTAAGACTGGCAAATAATATAAATAATTCCAACAGCAGAAAAAAATAAACCAGCAAGGAGTTTGTTTCATGAGGCTTAGATAAGATGAGCCAACACATAATATGTCAGTCAACCTATTTTTGGCTAAAAGCTTGCATGGTGTTTGGTAGTTAATGATGATGTGCTTTTCTTGGAGAAATGCAAAGGACAAAAGGGATTTTTCTTTTCTTGATGCCTCATCTCAGATGTTTAAGGAAATTTCTGCGTTACTTTTGGGCTGTTTTCATCAATCTAGAGTGCCAGTTGGGTTTGATCTGTGGGATGATCTCTAAACAGAAGATGGAGAAGGGAGTAAAACAAAGCAGGAAAGGGGAATATAGGGAATGGAAAGAGAACTGCTTCCCCATTCTCATATTGTGCCTGTTGATGGAGCTTCACTTTGTAAGGAACAATCTCTTTGATGTTCCTGGACTTTCAAAATTACTTGATTATGTATGACAACACCACACCTGAAACGATGCAGGACACAATGCCCTCTAAGGACCCTCAGTTTTTACGGTGTCCCAGGTTAGGTTAGTACAGGGATGCTTCCTTGGGGGTCGCTGAAGTTTTCTATGATTTGACTATGGATGCTAGCCTCATACAGAGTTCCTCTGTCAAGCATGGACCTGAATGTTCTATTGTGCCCAGTGTCTCACTTACCAGGTGCTATTTGTTTTCCTTTTAGCTCCACTTTCCCTACAGGACAAAATGCCATCTATTTTTCTTGCTCTGGGACCGACTGCTGTTTTAATTCCTTAACTAAGTGCTGGACTTCCTTGTTTTTTGATGGGGCTCCTGCTTCCTAATGTCTAGTTTTTTCTTCCTCTTTAGTAACAGTATATGCACAGAGTAGTGTCACAACTTTGGAAGGATGAAAAGATATTTTGGATAGACCAAACTCATGGCATAGCTGTACTTAATCACAGACATATTTTTTTTCTTCTTGAGAAGTTGGATGGGTATGGAAGATCCTTTTCAGGCGTGTGATAGTTGTTACTTGATCAATATTTGCTTCCACAAAATAACTCTTATGGTTATATTTATTGAATATTTATATTTTATTATGCTTACTCTGAAAAGGTTTGCATGTACATATAAGCCATATAATAGCACAGATGATCAAATCAAAGATTTTATCTCCTTGAGGCTGAGAGTTTATTTTGAGAAGTGTGGTCTGAATGACAAGGTCTCTGGGTTGTGGCACAAACTGGAGAAGGTTTTACAGTGAAAGGTCAGAAAAGCACACCATAAAAAGGTGAACTCAGAGGGGAGAATGGACTATTGAAAGGTCTGATTTTTAAGCTGTTGTGTTTACAAGCAGGCAGAGAAAATGAGTAAAACTTCATGGAGCAAGAAAAAGAAGTTAGTGTCCTTTGCTGCGACTTGTGTTTTGACACTCCTCTTTCTCTTTGTTACCAGAATAATGATTCCATGAAATGCAATTTTTTCTGCTGAATTCCTTCAGGGTCTGGATCTAAGGACACATGGGTAGGATTCTTAACACTGCCTATTATGTCCTGCATCTTTTGAAGAGATGTTCTTCCTCTCCATCTGGTGCAAATATCTGGTACGTGATGAATGTGTACCTGGAGTTACTGTCTATTGGCTTCCCACTGTAAGCAACCCAAGGAAAGGCTGCAGTTTTTTACCTGTATGGTGGATTTTCCATCCTCCAGGTGGCTACAGAGGTGATATTGGTGCAGGTCTTTCTTTGAGTCAAAATCTGCCAACTCACATATAAATATATGTAATTCCCCTAATGCTGTCATAAACAAACCTTTGCATGGAATGTTTTACATTCAGAAACATGTGAAATACATGGCCTTGTCTTCCAAAACCAATAAAGTTATAAGTTATTTGCAAGTTATATATGTGTAGATATGCATCTAGTCCTTGTTATGCTGTTCCAGGGCTGTGTTAAACTGCTAAACATAAATGTGCTCAGGGAGGATTTAAAGTCTAATGTTCTTTCTGAAGCAGAGTCACCAGGGGTTTACTATTCCCGTACAGAAATGTTGCTGTAGGTGATGTTTTGTCAATGGGAGAAGATATTGCCATGCTGTTTCTGGGAAGCACTAAAATCTATTTTATAACTGTACTTTTTCCCAACTTAGCAGTCTCTAGTCTTAGTATCACGTTGTTTTTGGAGGTTTTTTGTGGGTTTTGGTGTTTGGGTTTTGGTTTTTTGTTTGTTTTTTTTTTTTTTTCCCAGTCCTAATATTAAACCTGGATGATACATTTTATTTTGTAAAGCATCCCTCACATAGTATCCACCATCACTCCAGGGATAAATAGGATAGCTTATGCCACCTGGTATGGGTATAGAGGTAATTATACTAAGGTATGGAATGTGGAAGTGAGGCACCTCAACTTTCTTTCTCTGAGAAGCTTTTTGCAGTCAGAACATCAGCAGAGATACCAAAGCAAATGGTGAACTATTGTGGAAGGGGAGAGAAATCAAGGGGAAAATAAGGTGGCAAAAAAAGACCCTGTGGGAGTAGGAGCTTGCTTTTTTGTTGCTGCTGCTGAGTTTTGTTTGTGTGGGGAGATTGGTGAATCGCAAAGCAGATGCAGGGAGTTGTGGGAGAGAAAGGCAAGCATGAGTGAAAGGACAGAAAGAAAAGCCAGTACTTGTTGAATACAGGGGGCACAGTTCACAGGTTGGGCAGATTAAGCCTGTGAAGGATTTTTGCAGCAAGGAGATTGATTTTGATCTGAATCCCATAATGATGTGAAAGCCAGTGGAATTGTCCATGGTAGCCAAACCCAAGTATTCAAAGCTCATTAGTTTTCTCTCTGTGTTCTCTTAAGATATCTTGAAATTGGTCTAAAGGTCATAAGACTTTCAAAAATGATCCAAAGTGGTTTTATTTCCTTTTTTTTAAACTTCATTCTTTTCATCCTTTCTGCCTTCTCTGAGACCTTGCAGAGCACCAAAACCACCAGAAATACTTAAGCTGGCATAGTCTAAGGTGTCTTAATTCTGTCTGGGAGATTCACCTCAGATATTACACTGGTGACTTTCTAAATATGTCATGTCACAAAACATTTGCTGAAAGTATTATTTTTGTTTCTCTCTTCAATTCATACAGAATGTCTCCTTCATGAAGGCAAGTTTTTTTTTGGTTGTGGTTTTTTGGGGGTTTTCTTTTTTCTGCGTTTTTTTTTGTTTGGTTGGTTTGGGCTTTCTGGGTTGGTTTTTTTTTGTTTTGTTTTGTTTTTAATGTACTGAGAGAATCATCTACAATGTGAATTTGTTCATGGACTACTTTTAATAGTCAGCCTCTGCAGATTCCAAGTGAGACTCTGGCATTGTGCAGAGGCCTGACAGTTCCTAAGCTATCATAAGTAATGTTGATCTATTCTTGGTTGATTTTTGAAATAATATTAGTGCAGCTACCATACTGCCAAAATATAGAACCTCTCACAAACTGCCCAGGTAGTGAGTCTTTTATAAATGGTACTGGCATTTGGTTATAGAGTTTTGTAGTAGTCCACCTGGGGAGATTCAAATGCAAAGCAATTGTGACTTTTTCAGCAGAGCTGTCTCTATGCACTGCATCAGGCTCTCTGCAGCAAGCTTTTAACTGGCAAATCAAAGCTAACTCATTGCTTTTAATTGTCTCTGAACAGTGGACAGTAGTGATAACAAATCATTATAAGGATGAACCTTTGTGTGTGTCACATCTTGTCTGTGGTCCCTAGTTTCCAATTTTCACCTCCTATTTTGATAGAAAGCCTCCCAAGGTCCATGCACAAAATCCTGGCTGTAGCTGTACTTTAGGGCAAGCTGTGTGCACCTTTCACTGGTCCTGCAGTGACTACAGGAATGACTGCATGAATTCCAAATGTATGTTTGGCACAGGTGCAAAACTTTAGATTTTGAAAAGAAGTTAAAACCTTGTCTCCATTTAAAATAGAGGGAGAGAAAAAAATAAAGATTATATTTTCTATGGCAAGTCAAAAATGAAGTCCCTTTCTCTTGGTCTATTTTGACTTGACTATGAAATAAACCTTTAGAGCCCAAGCTGTAAGCTTACTGCTTCAGCAGTAGCTCTATTTCTCAAGTATAGGCTGCTTGCCAACCATCCTAACTAAAGAGTATTTTGGAACCCAGAAGTCCTGGATCATCCATGAGTGTTGAGAGGTGTCATAGAGCTTTGGGTCCTGCTCTAAGTGCCGGGAATGGGGACAGGACTATACTGATGTAGACACCTGATGCAGACAGCAAAATTGCTCTGAGTTAATTTGAGGGCCAGAAGCCAACCTCTGCCTTGGTTTTTGCACCTTGCTTCCCAGCAGGGCTGATGGAATGGCACTGCTCTTGGTATTCCATTGTGTCCTGTAGGGAAAGGGTCCCAGCGAGTGCTGAGCCTCCTCAGGCCCGCAGAGCTGCTGTGTTAACCAGCTCCATGGCAGTGAGCCTGCAAGCTCTGGGGTCCCTGGCTGTGCATGTGATTTCACTGTGCAAATGGTTGCCATAAGGCATCGCTGGAGCCAGAGCATTTAGCAGGATTTAGCAAGGGATTGAGCAGTTTTTGTATAAATAACCAGAATATCCAAAATTATAGCTGTTAATAGTAACAAATTTTTCAGGTGTAAATACTACCTCAAGTTTTAGAGTTTAACATCTAGTGATCACCACAAAAAAAACCCCAAAAAAACAAAAAAACCAACCAACAAACAAACTAAACAAAACAAACCACAAAAAAACCCAACAAAAAACCTTCTAAGGAGTGGCACATCTGCAACCTTACCTCTAACAGATTTTCTTGTTTCTTTTTCTAAGACACTCAGTACATGGCTCAGGCCAGAGGCAGGATGTTAGAATAGATGGGTCACAAATAAGATTCCACGTGCCAGTGTTTACAGTCTCCAGTGGCTTCCTCTAGTCCTATTCACCATGAAGAATAAGTGTTTTTGGTACATTTATTTATTTACAAAGCATCATCCAGCATTGCTAAGGAGAAGTGCCTGTAAGTAAAGTGTATGTTGGCATGAGCTCCTCTCAATTGTTGGACAGCAACAACAGATGCTCCCTGGCTGTACTTGTTCCAATAACTGGGCATCTTCACAGAAACATGTCAAAGGGTGGCAAGGAAAAAAATCTCACCTTTCATTAGGTTTGCTTTTGTGGGCTGAAGTTATGACTCATCTTTCAGGCATGAAAAACACCCACAGTACCACACCTCCCTGGCAAAGCCAGGTGCATGAGTGCTCCAGAGGCTAATTCTTGAGGGAAACCCTGGAAAGGCACTTGTTCTCCATGCCTGAATAAACATCTAGTGTTGTTACCCCGGGCATTTTTCTGTCCAGCCCTGTTAGTAAAAGAGCATCATACAGAACTGTTGATTTGCTTGGAATAGCCTTGCAGTACATAAAATAAAGGTCAACAGCTGTGACCTAAAGAGCTTAACAGGAGAATGCACGGATTTTGAAAGCACATGGTCTTTAGTCAGTGGTGCCTGGTTCTTATATCTTTGGTCCAACTGAAAAATTTCCATCTTCCCTTTTCCAGTTTGTAGGTGGGAAACTGAAGACACACAGGGAAAGGAAATGCTGGAGACCAGCACTACATTCTGAGTAGTCTCGAAGTGGAGCTGCTAGCAGGGCTGTGCCTGTCATGACCTGCTGCCCTTAAAAGAAACAAACCATGTTCTTCAGGAGTTCATACATGCACATGCGCTCCAAGTCCTATTTCTTAATGTCTTGATTGTTTCTGATGATCTTCTGAGCTAGGGTTCATTGTGGAAGTACTAAAAACATCACAAACGTTTAGGTTTACCAGACAGATTTTGTGCTTTTAATCAGTTAAATATTTAGTTCTTTGGGAGGTTGTTCCTCTAGCTACTGAACTGTGAACATGGGCCAAATGTCCTCAAACTAGGTAGAAAAAGACTCATAAAAGGCAGAATTAATGAGATTCTGTAATTTGAGCAAGGCTTGTTGACTTGCCAGATCCTACATAACTAATGATTTTAAGCAGCATGAATTACAGAGGCATTATCAGTGCAGGTTGCAACTTTATTCTGCCTGTAAGTTGCTGCATTTCTCCATTTAATGAAGAATGCTTCAGGGTTGGAAAGTGCTCAGCAAGTGAAATGCTGTGATTCCTGCTAAGAAGCAGACTTTGGACAAAGCTTCTTCTGTAAAGAGAGAAGTCAGGACATATTTTTTCTTTTTCTACTGTCCTTGTGAAGGAGCAAGTAAGGGTGTTACAGTGTTTAAATGTATATGCAAGAGTTCTACCTGCCTGCAAGACCCAGGAAGATGACTTAGGCTGCAGCTTGTTCTGCTACCCTACAACTGCAAATGTCACACTCCTTTCTTTTCCTTTTGTCCTCTGAGATGTGTGGCTAGGTGTCCACGACAGTCACATAGTTAAGTGACACTCAGATAAAAAACTTCAAAGCAAAACCTTCTCTTTATTGTAATTCCTTAATCTATTCTGCCTCACAGCAAAGGCTCGGGGAACTTGAGCAAGGTTTTTATTTTTTCTCTTTTTTTATTTTGCCACAGAGTGTGCTACTATACATTAAAACATATCTTCAGTGCCAAGAGGGACATCCATTGAGATCTAAGCATATTTCCTTTAAAGTGGCTTTTTGTAAGCATACCTACTTATGCAGAGAGAGCAGATAAAGATGACAGGAATGAGAAGGGAATCCAGACTTCCCTCCTTTTACAGGTCAGGAATTTTAAACCCTGTGGGACAGTATACAAATGTACCCTCTGGGATAGCTAATGATTTTGTTCTGTTCCTCACATGAAAAGCTATTTTGCCTCGATTTCAGCCTTTTTTTCTAGAAGATGCTTCTTCTAGTAAAAATGGCAAATAATGGAAACATTTTTCTTTTGTGCACATGCATTAATGGATCCAGGCCTCCCAGCTAACAGCATTGCTGGAAGTAAGGAGAGTATCCCACTTGCAAAATGATGCTGGAATTAGTCATTGCAAGATTACTCCCAAGTGGGCGGTTTCTTCAGTCCAGTTGAACTACTCCTGAAGTAGGAAATCAAGAGTTTATTTTCCTTCTTTGTGCAAACAAGGCTAGGAGGATTCTATCTAGAGCACATTTTGTGCACATTTACTAGTTTTCCATGTAGTTGGTGGAGGGATTTTAGCCAACAAAAGGGTACAAATAGTTTCCTAATTGGACAGTTGGACTGTAATGCATGAGTCATCTTTTGTCCCTGCTGCTACTGTCCAGTGCCATCCCCCCTTTCACATTCATTTCAGATTTCACAGGCTGTAGCTTTCTGAAAACCTCTTTCATCCTCTCATCCAGAAGTGTCTATGAGAACTCTGCCAAGGCCTTCACTTGCTGGATCCAGGTCACACTGATGTGACATGATGTCTAGGAGAACACCTCCAGTAAGGTGATGCAGTCAGCTAAAAGTCAGAGCAACAGCTCCTTAGGCTTTTCTTTTGCATGAATTGACCTGTCTAGTGCAGATGTGTTTCAGTGAGACCTGGTTGTCACTATGCCAGTTCCAGAACTCATTTATCCACAAGGATCTCTTTCCTGCTCTTTCCTGTGCTGTGTAGCCAAAAGGCCAACATCTCTTTTATGATAGAAAATGATATAAAGTCCATTGGGTAGTTTTATGCATTTACAACCACAGTTCAGATTATATAATAAGTTAAAAAGTTCCTGCTCAATTGAATACATAAGCAGATGTGTTCTGTTGTAGTTTATGATGCTAAAATTGCCAGCTAATTTCATGAGCCTTGTGTTACAGCATCGGAGTTCTCTGGATATCACTGTAGTTCAGACAGAACACTGTATTTAGTATAAATTTCTGGTATTTTATTTCGAGGTGTAAGAACTGGTATCAAGTGTTTTCTTTTCTCTGCTAAAATTCTGAAAATATATGCACAGCTATGACATATTTGGCCACTCTTGCTAAGTGAGGCAGAAGGAGACTCCCTCACATACTTGTGTGGGCTACCACCAGTGATAGAACAGGAACTCTGAGAGCTGGACCTGTGGTTGTGGTGGTGTGTTCCAATTCAAAGTATCTTAGTTAAATTAAGGGGGGACTAAGACACATAAAAACCAAATTAAATCTTTGAAAGATTGGAAGTAGGAATTATAACCAGACTAATATTTAATTATTGGAAAGAAAAACAATGCATGTGTACTTCTTTAGTTTGTGATGTATTTAAATCTTCTGGTATGTTAAGCCAGTTCAGAATAGATTTTTTTGTTTAAGGCTTCAAATTAAAAATTGAAGGCTTCCAAAAACCTCCTTTTCATGATCTGTCCTGTGAAGTTTATGAGGATAAATAGAAATTTGTAATTGATTCATCTTCTATTAATATGCAAATTCATTGCAGTATAGCCAGGGAAATTGGGAACTTGCTGCTGTCAAGCTTCCTTGAGAACCTGTTAGGGCATAATGCGCTTTCCAATATCCCTGTGTTACCATGATCTCTAATCTAGAGGGTGAAAAAGGAATAGGAGGAAGAATGTGTTTAGCCAGAAAGTCATCAGAACTCATTGCTTGAGGAGCTTAGAAAGCTGCCAAAATAATTGCAGTGAGGACTTCTCTTCTGGGCTTCTTGGCCAAGGCAGACTTGTTGGCTGGGCTGAGATCAGTACACTGTGTCGACTAGGTAAGGAACAAAAGGGTAAAAACCTGAAACCTGACTGCCAGGTAAACCAGGCAGCGAAGATTGGGGGCAAATGGAGCATGTCAGGAAGCAGAGAGGGATCCCAGGAAGTGCATAGCCACAGACAGGGTGAACTTGCCATTGTGAGCTCTGAGAGGATGGCAGTGTTCCTGCACAGTGGCTGCTGCTTTGGCTCAACTCTCGTGCCTGTGCTTCCAGGTTAGAGGAAGGGAATGAACAGGAAGAGTGTAGCTGTCACCTTCCATTTGCTGGTGTGCCTAAAGGTTGTAGAGGTGAGTGCCTGGAGGCTGGACAGCTGGGATTCAAGAAGAGATAATTTTGGTTTTGCTGCTGCCCTTGGGGCATGTCTCATTGTGCAGGTCTATGCTTCAGACACAGGCTTTATCTTTTTGCTTTATCTGCCTTACAGAAGTCTGCAACAGAGACATGCCACTTTATAGCATGTCTTAAGTGGTAGCTTGGTGAGCCAAGATGGGTTGGAGGCTGAAAATTTGTTCTTGCTTTTAGGGCCCTATACTCTGAGGGATACCTTGTGTTTTGGCTCTTGCCTGTGTTTGCCATAAATACTCCTCTTGAACATTCTTCTTCATTTCTTGGGATCATTTTCCAGATGTGGCCCTGAAATTTTGCTCTCCAAGTATTTCTTCACATCACTACCTTATTTATAACTCTTTAGTTCACGAGGAACATATCTAAGTGGGGGATTTACCTCTGGTCCCTCCTTTTTGTATCACCCATCCATGTATCACCCATCCATTAGTCATGATGCTGATAAATATGGGGAGCTTTGCAGAAATGATGGGTTTAAATACTAAGAGTTTGCCCTGATTTTTTTTTCTTTTTTTTTCTTCTGTTTCAACCATATAGCCAGCAGATATTATCATTTAACTAAGGACTGAATATCTGGACTTTGTCTAAAAGCCATATATGTAAAAATATGGAAATGGGTGAATGCTTCCAATGAAGAATTAGAGGTCTGGTAAGACACAGAGATGTTAATGTAGGAGATAAATGTGCATACTGCAACATTGTTTATATAGACTATGTTTCTCGTGCTCATATTTTTCAAGTATTTTATAGAATTTTTTAGTATTTTTAAACGTGTGTTTTCTTCAAAGGTAGTTTAAAATCTAGCACATTTGATGCTTTTAAGCCGAATTTTCCTGTGTTTAAATGATTTCTGAACAGTGTAGAGTTTTCATGATTTTTTCGTCACTGAAATTGTCTTGATCTATAGATTGTTGTCAAGCAGCTTGTTATGATTACATGGGATAAAAAAGTTTGTTTTGGTTACTTTGCATTAAACCAGTGCTTGGAATCAGGATTTGGATGCAGATACTTAAAATTTCAAGTCCCAGATTTGATTTCCACAAGCATTTCCTAACATTCAGATTGTTCCTGCTTAATGGCTTTGCTTGCTTAACTCCTCACAGAAGCAGCTGAAAGTATTGGCTAATTGTTACTGCTGTAGTTATTTTGGGTATATTACACTGTTTCATTTAATCACAGTCCTATTTTTACATGAATAATTAGAAAAAAGAAAACAGAAATGATACCTGATCTAGTGTATGTGAAGAACATTGAGAATCTTCTTCCAGAAGAAGGAAAACTAAACAGCTAGTGGAAAACAACACTGTTGTAGTGACATTGCAGCAAACATTCATTCGTATGAGCAGGGATTTCTAGAAAAAATAATCTTATACATAAGGTGATTAAGACAAGTAAACCCAGCAATGCTTCTTTGTTGTTAAACAAAGATGTTATTCTCGCTCTTGTAAGATTTAGTAAGACATTAAGCATGTGTGCATGATGTCAAGATATTGGCTCTAGCATGTGTTCTTACAGCCTTTATAGTTTGTGATGACATAATTAGGTACATTCTGTGAAAGCAACTTAAAATGTTACTGTCTGTTCCAGTGAATTGAATGTGTTTGGTCCGGGATATCTTGCTGGAACATTTACAGAGCCTTTTGTCTGGAGGCTTGAGGAGTTCAGAAGTGAAACCATCTTTCTTTTGTTCAGTGCAGTCACGTGCCTGCAGGTTTCCATGTCTTTCCAGCGCCCAGAGATGCTGTCAGCACTCAGTGCCTCATAAAACCCCAAGATCCCTGGCGAGAATCCTCCTTTGGATTTCTTGGCCTGATGAACAGCTGTACCTCATTGCAGCTTGCAGGCAAACTGGTGCTCAGCCTGGAACTGAAACTGCTGGCTTAGATGTTCAGAGGTACAGATCACTGAGCAGCACTGAGCTTGGTAAGCCCAAACTCTCTTTTTGTATTTCCTGCTCGTCCTCTCTCAAAAAAATATCTGTGCAACCCTTGCAACTGGTTTGCCCTTCTGTTTCTGTTTCCCAGTTATTAAATACTTTATACTTGGCACATTGCCATCCTTTGTAGGATCTCAAAGCACTCAGAGACCTTGTTCACAACATCCTCTGAAACAGGTACCTAGTGCATCTATTATAGAAGTAGCTCAGCTGAGGGGCAGTAGGTTACCTCACCCAAGGTAAGACAAGCATGTCTGCACGCAGCCAAGAATAGGCTGCAAGTGTCCAGGGTCCAACTTCTGCTCTTGTGCTCATTGTTTCTGTAGTAACATATATAACAAACGTATTCTCACTTAAACAAAAAAAATAGTAAAAAAATAGGAAGCATACAGTCAATGAGCTGTTGTTAAATTTCTGGTCTTCACTGTCAATGTCACCAGGAGAAAAAAAAAAAGTTAACTTGTTGGGATATGGTTTGAAAGCCAAGCTCAGTTTGTTTATGTGTATTAAATCATGCTAAGAATATATATAAGAGCAAGAAATGCTGTTTACCTCACCCAAGCTGTCTCTACAAGAGCTACATTTTTGGAAACTACCAGTTTTTAAGACCGAGTGGACAAAACAGTAGTAATTTGCAGCTGAGGTCCTTCATCGGTCTGGAATTATTCTAGCTGTTGGTTGCTGTAAATCAGGTCTCTGTGGTTGAGCTCCAAATGAGCAAGACTAGTTGTAAATGTTCTTTTTTTAAAATTTCAGACTTGGGACTCAGCAGGATCTTGACACTGCAGTATTTTATAAAAGAGTAATTGTGGTTAGATTTCGTAATATAGGAGTTGTGTTGGGAGGGGAACCAAAACGAGGTATGTGTGTGTGGTGCTCCCTGGATCCCTGAACAACGTCTGGTTCGAGCTGCTTTTTCAAATATGTTGCCATTCTGCTGTGAATGGAAAAAACCCAGACCATGCTCCAGTCTGGACTTGGCCATGGTGTTTCTCTCCCTGAGGAACTCAGCTGGCCTTGCACGTGTCTTGAGGTTGGAGACTGACAGCTTCGGGTGGACTCTCCAAAAAGCTGCACAGGTTGCATTTGTGGATTTTTCAAAGCTGTGGTTGTTGTACCAAAACAGCTGTGACTTGCACAGAGAATTTTCCATCTGAAGTCCCGAGCTGGTTTGTTCAGAGCTCTGTGGGTGAATCACTTGCTGCTGGGTAGGGGAAGGACTTGAATACAGGGTTGAATCTGAGTCATCCAAGAGGGGTGATCACACTTGGGGGGCGGAGAGGGGGCGGTTTCTTTGTGGGTTGTGGTGAGAAGCAGTAAATCAGGCTTTGACATCAAATCACCTGTCAAGTACTTCATACTCTTTGAGAATATCTGACATGGAGTTCCTGATGTGGCAGGGTTGGACAGCGCAGTCCTAGATGCAAACCTGTGCATCAACAGCCTGGCTGTGCCGCTGTGGGTTGTTTTGAGCATGGTTGTCCCGTCTGTTTCGTGTTTACTCGCATGTGGAATGACGTTGGCACATAAAGGAAAGCTGTGGGTATTTCAAAATAGCATGGCATCAAATTCTGGTTTTCCAAAAGGCAGGTAGAGAGAAGAGAAGGGGTAGGTGTGGCATCATGGAAGCAATGACATGCATGCAGGTGGTGTGTTTGTATTTATGCAAGGAGCTATTCCCCAAGGTGCCTGCCTTGTCTGACTGTATGTCTAATAGAATTCCCTTAAGGCTGACCTCTACTTCTTGCACAGAACATTGCAAGATTACTACTGTAGCTGAAATATTCCATGAATCTAAGCGTCCTGCTTGCAGAGAAATTTGCTAAGTCTGTTCTCATTGTGGGAACGTTCCCAACTCTTTCAATTATTAAAAAGATATATTGCTTTCCTCATCCTTAGATCATCCTTTGGCCTATGTAGGGCTGCTATTACTTGACTTTCTAAATTTAGCAATATTAAGCACCTCAAAAAAATTAGTTTAGTGCCCTACAAAACTGACATTCAAAAGGAGAAAAAATATTTTTCTCTTCTTCACAATAGTTTATGTTCAAAATGCTTTCATTTGATGAAAAATGTTTTCTTTTAAACAATTAAAAGGAATGGAGAGTATGCCAGACAGCCTCACTAAAACAAGTTGGCACAGAAAATGACATGAAGAGGGAGGAGGGGGGAAAAAACCCAAATTCATGGAGCATTACTACTACTGGACTGAAAAACAGCACCACTTCACACCAAGAAATTTATTGGACCTTGACAAAGGACACAGAAAATTGGCAGCATTCTAGGTCTTAATGCAGAATTGGTGCTTTAATGATGGCTGACTGAAAACTGAGTATTGATGTAGAGGTGATATACGAGCAGGGCTTTTTTGGGGTCTACTTTTAATTTTAAAAAAACATAGCTTTGAATCTAAACCCAAGTACAAAACACAAAGGGAATTGGATATATATATTTAAGCTGCCATCTTCTCTTTTGTAACTGGCAGGTGGTGTGATAAGTGAGATCCTTTTAATTTGTGTGTATGGAAACAAACTTAATGTCTTTTTGGTTAATAAATATTGCACATGTGTGTTGCAATGACATTACTTCATGGGCTCTCACCTGTGTTCTTTGGTTTATGAATTTACAGCACAGTATCCCCACAGGATAAATATGGGGTTATCTCTTTTTCTACTTAGGTACCCACCTGTGTTGTGTCTGCTAGGCTCTTGGAATGCCCTGGAAACCTTCTGCCATGCAAAATCCAGTAGGATAAACATGAGTCACTTCCTCTTTGCTGGTTTCCTGGTACTTTGTTGTTAGTCCCCAGGTACTAGTTTTGAAACCTTCCTGGAAGACATTGCTATTTCTGAATCAGTTTTGGTCTGGCTGTACTCTGTGTCCTGGGAGACTGCCCCAGACTTTTTTCTTAATCTGCTGGTTAACCACACAGTGCATGAGCTGAGAGGTGCCAGGGCTCCCACTTGAAGCACATGTTCTACCTCCACCTGAAATCCTGGGCATCGAGGGCAGAGGACCTGCATGTGCTGGCCACTCTCTTCCCTGCATTTTGGGTGAACAGGGATGGTTGCTGGCAGGTCTGTCCTCTGTATAACATAAATGTAGCTGGGTCATGCCCTCAGGCTTGGGAACTGATGTGTGTTGTGAGTGCATCCCTGTGCCAGAAAATTCTTCTCTCCTGGAAAGGTAACCACTTTTTCTGAACATGTACTTTTTTCCCCTCTAATTACCCTCAGCCCTTACAACAATTCTGCTGGGAGTCTTTCCTTGCCTTTGGACCTGCACTTAGTAGGGAAGCAATTTAAACCATCCAAGCATGAGATGTAGCATAATCAGCATCTGCTCTCTCCCAATTTGACACCTGCAATGTATCTGCAGTAGCCCAAGGGGCTGTGCTCACGCTGTCATGCTGTGGTAGGGGAAGACCAGCTCTTCACTGAATGCTTGTCCACGTGCTTCTCATGTTCTTGTCCCAGTGGTGATGCTCCACTGCAACTTGAACCTACCCTCTTGCTGCCTAGTTCCTGGGAATTCATTTGGTTTCTTTACCATGTTTCCAGTCATGGAATTGAGTCTTCAAATGATGGTACTTGAGTTTTCTGTGTGGCCTTGAGTTTCCTCCTAGTTGTCCCAAGTTTGCCTACTAGGGCTTTGCATTTAGTGTCAAAATAACATGGCTTCTACAGCTTTTTTTTCCATCTTTTGGGGTCCCAGCATGTTAGGAAAGATAGTAACATTTAGGTGGCATGCTGAGTGCGAGCTGCTAGGAATAACTAATAAATAGGTCTGTAATACTTAGCTGTGGTTAAATAACCAGCTTGCAGGTGATCCCTCAAAAGATTCAAGTGTTGAATGCAGAAGTTTTGAAGGCACCCTGAGGTGGGGGAGTCAAAAGTGGCTCTTTAATTTCTCTGTGGACGTGCAAATGGTTAATTCCCAAATGCCAGTAGATGGCTCCCAAGAGCATTGTCTATAGGATATTTTTCCAATGCACATGAAGCAAGATTTTGGCACACTGATAACCAGCCTCCTGTGCTCCATGACGCATCAGCTGAAATTTGCACGGCATCAGGACATCTGTCTCCAGACTGGTGGTGTCATCCTGTGGCCACAGGGCAACACAGATGCCGCATGCTCTATGGGGAGAAGTCAGATCTCCCGGTGACATGGGGGTGGTGGTGAGGAAGAGTGGCCCACAAGTGAGGAAATAGGTCGAGATCCTGAAACAACAGGAATTGTGTTGTGGAATAACTCAGCTGGTTATACATCAGTAATGCTGGCTAAGTGGAGGTGATCAGAACAGGTGGAAACCCTTCAGAGTCTCTTTGTGCTGGCCAGCAGAACCTGACTGCTTGTTACTTTTGTTGAATGCCTCCAAGAATGAGGGCCCTGATTTCTCTTCCAAAAATAGAGATGATAAATAATTGTTATAACTACCTCCTTCTTATAATTACCTCCAAACTGAGGTGTTTGTTTTTTTGGTTTTTTTTTTTTTTCACAGACATTCTAATTAAGTTTTACATTAATTCTAAGTGTGCAGAATCCTTTTACCAGCAGACGAGTCTTCTGGGAATTTCTGCTCTGTTTGCAGCTTTGAAGGCCTGATTCTAGTCCATTTTCTGAGACCTGTACTCCTTGGGATTACTCTTCTGTTTGACTCCCTAGTTAAATGTCATGAGAACTCTTTCACTTTCCAGGACATGAAATCTTTAATAAGATTTGTGTTTTTGAAGGCAAATATGGTTCTCTGGGAAATCTGGGGAGACATTCTCTTTTGGCATTAGGAGAATTCTCCATCAGCTGAAGTCAATCAGGAATACTGTCACAAAGGGCTTTATTTGTGCATGGGAAATCTGAGGGCAGAGCTATGCTGATATTCATGAGCTGGATAGCAGTTTCCTCATGGCTGGCTCTGTTTCAGTCTGGCTCCTGTGTCCAAAAGTGCCAAGGAGATGCCAGCTCAGAGCACAGGACTGCTTGGTCAGAACCAACAGAGGGAACAAGGGAAGGAGTTGAGGCTGAAGCACAGGGAGTTTAAGGGAAGAGGGCTCTGTCTGCCAGGTCTGTAGAGAAGGATTTTCCTGTGTTTTCTGAAAATGATAGGAAGATTGGTGTGGATAAACTGCCTGTGGCAGTTTTAGTTCTGAGGCTGTGCAGTGCTTGAAACACAAGGCTCTTTCACTTCACCTGTGGTTCCTAAACATTATTATAATATCCTGTAAACCTGAAAAGAGTATGGAGAAGAGGAAGGGAGACAGAAGCAAACTGTTCCTGGAGGAGAACCCCAGGCACTTATTACTGCAATTCTCTCTTAGAAGATGTCATAGTGCTGATGTGCCCATATTGCTGCTTTTTTTTTTTTTNTCATTGTCATGGCTGATGATAGGTTGCCAGCAAGGAGCACCATGAAGCCATGCCACACTGCACATCCATCTTTGGTATGGTGTCAAAAGACACACACCTTCCTCTGGCACTTAGGCAATGCTGCATTAGCTGAGTGAACATCTGGAATGGATCAGTGACATATAACTGTGTACAGCACTTTTAATTCCTAAAATTAGGTCTGTGTTGTGCATGGGTGAAAATCAGCACTGTGTGTTATGGAGGCTGTGAGGTTAGAAATACTCAGATGATGCTCTGGCCTTCCAAGTGAGGAATTCCTCCAGTCTTCATGTGTACTTGGAGGGCATGTTTACATCTTTTTATATATGCATTTGTACATACATATGTCTTGGGTGTTTATTACAGACAGTGCACCCAGATTGAAGAGGCATGATTTCCTGTTACAATGCAGTTAGTGCATTGAATAAAAGGCATTATTTACCTTTGTTCAGTGGTAAGTAATGGCTGGAAATCTGACAAGTTTATGCGATTGTTTAATGAGTTTTTTTGTGTAATGTGTTAGCCTTCAGCAGAAGTTTGGCTGCTGCTGCCTTACAGGACTGCAGCTCAACGTATAGTTTATGTACATTATTTCTGAAATAAACCAGCCACCTGAGGGCAATTATCTTGTGTGCAGTGTCTTTTTTACATAAAGTTTTTGTAACCACAATGTAGGGAGTGAAACTGAAGGTAGGAGTTAAAGAGAAATAAAAAGCACTAGGTAAACCAGCACCTAATTAGCCTTCTTCATGTAGGTTTACTTGCTTTTCAGTATGTCTGCACAGCCTTCTGGTGGCTGTAGCACTTCCCTTTGGTAAATAGTCTGGTCTCAAGGAGTGAAATAGTCCTGAGGTTTTCTGCCAACTTCTATCACTGCCACATAATGTGGGGTGGAGACCATGAGCACTGCTGTTCTGGGTTCCATAGGAAGGCTGAGAAATTCACTGTTCAGCAATTTCTCCCTCTCTTACTATCTAATGCATCTTCCTTCAGGAAATAAAGAATTAAGGGAGCTAGCTGCATTGCTCTGGGTGCTTTGCAGTCAACTTTATTATTTCGTTCTCAATTTTGATGGTGGCACTGCCTGTCAAAAAAGAGCCCTGTTCCTCAACTGTGTTGGAGTGGTGGGAGCACAACTGAAGTTCTTGCCACAATTCTAAGATCCCTGCAGTAGAGCATGATGCATGAAAACTCAACCAGTTCTGTGCTGAAAACCCTGCCTGTTTGGAGGCAGTGCTATACAGTAGCTGAGAACATTGCCAAAAGTGACCAAAACTTTTTGGAAGAAAATAAATAGAATAAGCTGGTGGGGGTACAGAGTCATTTGTTTGGCTTTTTTTTTTCTTTGTATTTGTTTTGCTTACACATTTAAGTACATATTTGATATCTATGCTCATGTAAATAAATAACCCCACCCCATGCTATACTCACCGGATATCAGCTTTTTAATAGAATTCTCATCACAAAAATCTGACCTGCAATGGCAGGGATGTACAGTAATAAATAAGTTCAGTGACCATCTTGGAGATGTGTGCAAGTAAGTTGGTTGTGGTCATTGTGCCTCATTGGTTTAGTAAGCACAGTGTGCATCTATGCTGTGTTCAGCTCTTTTGGCTTTGGTGTAAGCTGCTTTTAAAATTCTTCTTTACAGATATGGAGATGGCACAAGAGAAATGAGTATTTCAATTATTTATGTGCCATGAAGACAAACTGTAAATGTTGCTTATTTCTGCCTTACCATATCTGAAATCAACTCTAAACAAAAATAGAACAAGTCTAGATCTCTGAAAAACTGTCTTGACAAATAGCTCAATACAATCATAAACCCATCAGACTTGATGTACTACTCCTGGTTATATAAATCTTCTAGTTGCTATAGTGAAAAGGTTGCGGATGATTGCTAGCTCTTGCACATCACTGGATTAATAACTTACATCCAAGTCCACCTTACAAGTTGAGATCTAAGACTATAAAAATGCAGTTCAGTCCTATATTTGTTACTATATATGAATGGGATACATTAATGACTGATCAAGCCCATTGAGTAGAAGTCAGTGCTAATTTCGCCAAGGTGCGAACTTCAAACCTGGTGATGGTGTTCTTCCTACATTTAAGAATAAATGACTAAATTTGATTGAACTGCTTTGATTAAACCATTTAACTGAACTCTTGCATAGGAATAGATATGTATGTATGAAACTCCTGACTTATTGTATCTCAAAAGGATCATGTCTTGTGATTCTGCGAGTCTGGGATTTGTTGTCAGAGGAAATTGTTGCAGGGGAAGGCAACACCCAGTGTAGGGCTGGGCCAAGGATAGATCTGAAGAGCAGGCAATGAGCTGGAACAAGTTACCCTTCATTTGGGATGCATGGATTTCTGAGAATGACCCTGACTAGGGAAGAGTAACCTGCCAGTCTATGCACACGTGCACAACTCCCACAGGAGAGGGTAGCAGTGACAGGAGACCTGTTAGAGGAAAATGAGCATAAGCCTTTTCCACATAGCATTGCTGCAAGTTATCAGTGGCATATTAATGAATAAGCACTCTGAACTTGGTTACAGTTATTATTTTTATAGAGCTGCTATTTTCCCTCAATCGTGTTTGCTTGGGCATCCCCATTAGGTGAAGTGATGAACTAAGGTGAAAATAGCTTACAAAACACACAGTTCTGATGCTATGCTTTTTGTAATTTGTGGAATTCAGTAATCTCTGAAGATTACTAGAAGGATGAACTATGGCTGTTAAACATTTTTAAATTTGTAGATCGGTATTGTTTTAGCAGAAATTATCTCTGTAATGCAAGAATAAAAAACTAAGTTATCATAATTACCCTGATTGACCTTAGGATGGAAAAGATCTTCCTAAATCTGGTTCTTATTCATTAATACCAAGTCACTAAGCAGCACAGATACGATCTGGATCAAGTGTCAAATTAGGCAGAACACAGAGTGGAATTTATGTTGGGATTGTGCCAGCTGTGGGAGGAAAGACAATACCTAATCCAGCATAAGTATGTTAGAAATGAGGCGCCCCTTCTGTTTTTAAGTTGTGGGTTGTTTTTTTTTTTTCTTTTAGAACATGCTTGCGTGGAATGAGTTTGCTATAGCCAGCACTGTGCTTATGGATTTGATCCAACAGAAATTGCCTTAAAACCAAATGCTCTGCTATACTGAAGAATGGCCTTGGTCAGAAGCTCTGATAAAGACTTTTTAGTCATAGGAATGTCCTTGTGGGAAGAGCTGTGCTCTCTTGAGTTTTTGGAGATATTTTCATCTTCTCTTGCCAGTTGTGGAAGCGCAAGAAGTCAGGGGGTTTGTCAGCAGCGTTGTACCACTTGTATTCTTTAACAGGGTTTCCCACAATTAGCAATGACAGGTTCCTCTCCCTGCCTAAGGCTGTTGGGCAGGCATTGCCTGTGGCTTATTTTGCCTACAGTGATGGTTCTAGCCCGTGGTCTTGCAGGCACATCTAAGTGCTTGCAGGAGCTGTGGGTACAGTTTGGCTGTCCCTCCCTCAAATGTATGTAGCTAAACTTAATTAATTCAATTAAATGTCAGCCTTCCAAACTTGGAATTGGAGATCAGGGAGGGCTGGAAAAGAGCAAAGTGATTTTACAAGTACCTGGCATCACCACATGCTCCGAGCATCTGTGTGAACATAAAGCTGAAAGCCACTGCTCCATACTGGTGGCCTTATCCTAATGAGTTGTGCTGCTGGAGTAGACCCTGGAAAATATGGAGTCCTGTTTCTAAGCCTGCCTCTTTCCTTGCAATGGCAAGCTTGCCACACAGGGACAAAAGTCCTCTGAAATCATTGATCTCTTGAGAATGTGGATTGAGCACCCTTATGAGTTTGTGCTGTGCTTGTCACATGCCCCATTCCCAAAGCCTTCCCTGATGTTATAGAAAAGTATTTCTGAGATGCCAGCGGCATGGATCAACTTCTTCAAGATACAAACACTATGAAAGCAAGCTGCTCTCATTTGTCTGTGAGGTGTATTTACAAAGTAGGTATGAGATGTTGAATTTGCTTTATTTTAGGGTGACAAAACCCCACCTTTTTGACAAGTCTTTTATATGGAGGATAGCTTCTGCATCCTAATGTCTGCAAGGTTAAAAGTATTGCTCTTTTTAGCTGTGCATGAAAATTGTACAACTAATGATACAAGGGCATTTTATGTTGGTTTCGTTTCTCAAAAAAACCTCATCCTTTTCCAAATAGCACAAATACATATATTGCAGAAGTTCAGTTTCCAAAATAGGATCTTGTCTTAGATTTGGAGAGATGAGGTTTGGCTGGGAGCAGGGAGAAAGAGCAGCTATATGTTGTTTCTATGGGATGTATTTATAGCTGCTCATGAATGCAAGAGCATTCCAATAGTTTAAAAAAGGCATGCTGAACAGGATATACAATGTATCTGCTTATTTGAACGAGCTTTGAAAAACTACTTCCATACTTCTTTTTTAGCCCATTTTCCTCAGGAAACACAGCTTAAGAGATCATGCTCTATGCTTGTCTGCACATCTGCACACATCTCCTTTTACTCTTCTCAGTGCTTTCACTGTTTTAAACCAAATTTGACAGAACTTCTAAAGATAATTAGTTCTTCTGAGCCTACGAAACTGCATGACTCACGGAAGTAAGTAGAGGAGATGTATTGTTCGTGTCCACATTGACATCCAGGCAGCAACATAACTGTGTTACTGGGCAGCAGAGATCAGCAGAGGAGAGTGATGTTATGAATGTCCTGAAGGAGAAGGGAAATCTGTGCCTCGAGCATCCACAGTATTAGACAGAGTGTCTGTGGAATCCTGATTGATAGAAACCAACCAGTTTTCATTAGTTTTGCTTCTCAAGGAACTTTTGTACTGCTGAGAGTTAGTAGTAACAAGATGTCAACAGATCTCATAACCACCTATTCAGCAAATTAACGTTTTTGTCAGCATAGATCTGGAAAAATCAGCACTGTATTTAAAATATGTTTATATCTTTAGCTCATGTTCTCTGATGAAGTTTCTTGTGTTTGTCCTCAAAAGAGCTGTTGAAGACACAATGTATATGAGTTTCCAGACTAATTGCACCCTCAAGATATTCAGTTTAGCTAAAACAAAACAAAAACAACCAGATAACTTTTATGAAAAAATGTAATTTATTTTTCCTCTGGAAAAGGAGTATAGTGGAAAAAAAATGGATTGGTTTTAATCATCACAGTGTAATTCCATATTGAGCAGAGATACATATGGACCTTCACACTAGGTTCCCACGACCCAGGGACTTGCTTCTTCCCTTCCCTGCAACTCCTCAAATAAAACCAAGCATCACATCCAAGAAGTAGATCCAAAGAGCAGGTTTTTGAATACACAACAGATACCCTGAGACCAGGGATAAGATTGCAGGAGCTGGAGAGGCTGTATGGCAGACAATCCAGTCTCTAGTCCCCTCCTGTGATTTGGCACAGCCAGCACAGAGATATAAAAATCTGGATTGTTCTTCCAGTATTCCTTCCAGTGCTGTACCTGAAATTACACAGTTACCTACTGCTAATTTGAGCAATAGGGAGTTTAATCACTTCTTGCTGCCTGACCAAAAAACTAGGAAGATGAATTTTACTACCTTTAAGCTTACTGGGACACCAATGAACTTCTCATAGTTTCTCATTTTAAAACCAAAAAGGTAAAAACTTGTTCCAGAAATAGAAACCTGACAGGGCACAAATCTACCTCCAACTCAACTTCCCAGCCCCTTCTGTTTTCATTTACTGAAGTCCTTTAATATGAAAGTGTTTGCCTTCTTTGCACACAGAAAGGCATCCCATTTTCATCTTGCTGGGTGCTGACACTGCATTCCTGTCTGTCTGCTGAGTTATTGTCTGGATTAATATTCATTAATTATGTTGCCTCAATGAGACTATGCTTGGTAAACAGCTTCTTGAGGACATTACACATTTTCCTGTGAATGGTGTTTAGTGTCCAGAAGATAAAAATGTTAGACTGTGGGTATAATCCAAACAAATGCTAACCTGTCTTAGATGTTTTAGAGGATGGATAAGAGGAATAAACTATGGAATTGCTCTCACATCTATAGCAGGGACTGCCCTGTTGTGCTGAATGGCCAGTGCACACCAGCCCATGGTGTCTGGTACTGATCAGCTGTGGATAAAGGGAAGCATACTAAAACAATCTTTTCCTGCTACAACTCTAAACTCCCAGATATGTTTTTTAATGCTATTCATGTTCATTTGCATAATCAGTTTTTCTGAAAATGATTCAGGCATTAAGATGCATCGGAACAGGCCTCTTTCCTCCCTGCAAAGGTAAATCCCTCTGGTGAACCGAGCATTAGAAATTTAAATCCAGGATGTGGGCTTGGTTGACGCATTGTACTTCGCAAGACAGGTACAAATAGATTGAGAAGAAAAACTTGCTCTGAGTCTCTCTGTGTTCCTATACCCACAGGGGTTTGCTTTAAAGAAGATTATGAATGTTTCAAGATTATCTTAAGGTAATATGTAAGCAATTAAGGAACCATGAGCAGAGGAAAGTTGGGGGTTTTTTAGCACAAATGTTGATTGGCAGTAATCTTTAAAAGGAATAAAGGTCTTGAGGATGATGCAAGTTCAAGCCAAACTTTCCTTCTCAAGTGGAAGATAACTCTGTAGGCAGCACTTGTTGGTATGAGCATGACTTCTTGCATGACAAGAAAAGTTTACTTTGTAGCACCTGGAATCCAGGGATTTTAATGGCTACGTATCATTTAATGACTGTTAGAGGTACAATATTTACATTTTTTATGGAGAGAGAATGCTGCCTAGATCTTGCTTGGCTAAATTGACTTTGTCCATTCAGCAGGCAAAGCTGGTTTTGTTTCGTTTTCTAAATATGCAAATTGTATTTCTCTATTCATTTAAAACAAAGATATAAGCTTAGTTGTACTTTTAAGTCTTCCTTTAAAGTGTTTAAAAGTGTTAGCAGTAGTTAAAAGAAGCAGTACTTGTAAAAGTACTTTTATTTTCCTCTTCTTCAAATGTATCTCTTAAAAGATAGCTAGTGCTGGGAGGTTGCAACCAAATTCTTGGAAAAGTGAATACCTTGCTCCATATTTGAAACTGTTGGTGAATTGCTTGATCCTGTGCCAGCCAACCTCCTTCCAAATAGCAGTAGTCATAACTCTGTAAAACTCAGTTGAAATTAGGCAAGCATTTCAAGCTATGCTCAAGGATTCTGTGTTGTCATTAGCTGTGTTTGACTTTTAAAGTGTACTAAAAGTGAGACTACTCATGGGACAAACCTTTTGTCAGTAGCTGGCCTGGGGAAGTGAGTTACTGTAAGAAAAAGGATCTGAATAGGCCACATCCCATTCTTTCTTGCACAAGCTCTGAGTAAGAGAGATGTCAAGAAAGCTCTCTGCTTACCCTGAAGAAGAAAGGGCAATAACTAACTATTGACAATCTTAATTTTTCATGCAGTATATACATACAGTATTATTTCTATTCAGCAAGCATATGAAGCAGCATCATATTTGAGCTTTGCCTCATGGAGTGGTGTATGTTGTGTCGTGTGACCTTCCTTTGTGCTCTGATTTTAGGAAAAGGTCACAACTTCTTTCACTTAAACCACGAAAGAGATGCCCAGCAGAATGCTGGATAGCCTGGATTTACAGTTAATGCATTTGTGTTAGTAAGGGTTTGAGAAGACAAGGTAAGACAGGTGGGGTGAGTGTTTCTGCTGTGGCCTCAAGTGGCCTTGTGCTGGAGAGACAGCTTGGGGGTAAGGCAAGCATTGATTCTGAGCAGCTGCAGCTGGGGAAAGCCTGCTCTGGTGAATTAGCCTGTATATGTAAGAGATTAGGTTTTTCCTTGGACTTGGTTTCACTGTACATTTTTCTATGGTTGCTGAAATTGCTTCACCAGTTTGGCATCACTGCAATTTTTGGAAAGAAGTGACCTTGTTGTTACATAGCTTTAGACAGCCATCATGCTGCTTAAATCAGAAAGTGCTATCTTTTGTTGTTATTTACTTTTCTCTTTTTTTTTTTNTCAAAAACCCTTCCATATTTGTAATGTCTCTTGTGAACCTTGATGATTGAGGAAGAGTAGATGGGAAAAAACCCAGAAAGTTTCACTTTAGGCCTGGAAGTGAGCAATGTTTCAGGTGTAATTTGCAGGTGGAAGTTACTTGAAAAGGGACTTACTTAATTCACTCACTTAAGAGACCACAGGACTTGGCCTGTAGAACTTTAGCATGTTTATTGCTATTGATGTCAGGAGTAGGCTTCACAGGTATTATAAAGCCTAGCATAAATGTCCAATCTAGGATTTCCTTAAGGAGAGAATAAACTTAATGTTCGTTTTGTGTTAACAATGAAATTCCTTAGGTAATTGTGTCAAATGCTGACCTTTTTTTCATTAGTAGCAAAAGAGTGAACTTTTCAATTATTTCTTGATCAGACTGAAATGGATGGAAATACATAAACAGAGTAAAAATATATCAAGAGCGTTATGATGAATTACTGTTTTGAGAAGCCAGTTGGGAAACAGCAGCAGGAACCTAAGCTACAGTTACTTCTGATGAAACTAATGTTCTGATGCCCTTTTTACAAAAACAAAAAGCAAAACAAAACAAAAAACCCAAACCAAAACAACAAAACCCCAACACAAAGCAATGGAAAACAAACAACAAAACAACAATAAAATCACAAAAAAAACCACAAAGCAAACCCAAAAACCCCAGCAACACAAAACCAAAACCCTTCATTTATGAGCTCATCAGGACAAGGACTTGTTATCCATGTGTTAATCTCCTTCAGAAGTAGTTTACATAGACAAGATGCTTCCTAGTTTAGGCCAGCTATGCTAAGGACCTTTTGTGGCTACAGTTTAGGATATAACAACTCTTCACAGTTTGTGTTTGAAGTGGCTAAAGCTATTTAGCTTTTGTGGGCAGATCCATGCTGTTCTGCCCAAGTAACAATAACAGAAACTTAAACTTTGTTCTGACAATGAAATTCTTTTGCCTAATGTAAACAAAACAAACCCTTTTATAGATAAACTGAGTGTAACCAAAGTTGTGTGTATTCTGTACAGTAGTGCACACACTTGAGCATAAACCCTACAGAAAATTAACAAACATGCTACCAGTGCCATTGCATAGTTGCAAATAATATTGTGCGTGCAACCCAGTTTGCTGATTTTCAGAAAGCTAGATCTCAGTTCAGTTAGACTATCAGGATAAGAGTCTATCTGCATGATCTCATCTTCTCAAAATAATATGGAGGAAAAACTTAAGTAATGGTCAGGGTGTATCCGCTGGGATCCTTTCCAGAATAAAACATTTGTTACTTTTTGCTTTGAACAGAGTTTCAGAAATGAACACCAATCTTCAGTAATAGTGTGAGTGCCTGTGTAGAGTAAGCATCATAGATAACTGGCTCTGTGGCTGGAGCAGATGGAACCTTTTATAACACCAGCTGAGACAAGATGGGAGCTGAGGGTAACACTGCCTTTTGCGGGCCTGGAAAGAAGGAAGCACTCTTCTTTTGCCTCTGTAGAAGAGGGACTATTGTGTTCTCTATCATGTCCCTCTCAGGCTCCACTTGAACTCCCCAAAGGACTGTTTGGCAGTACAGAAGCTTTGGTTTATTTAATACAGAAGGATCATTCTTCTTCTTCACCAATAATGTTTTGATCTTAGCTGGGATCGAGAAGTGCTTCATTCATTACGACTGCTTGGCAGTGACATAAAGACATCCAGTGTTTAGCAGGTCTTCTGAATGTACATTGCTTGGGAAGAAAGCTGTGCTTCTTCATGTATAAACATCTCTTAGTCCTGTGATGCCTGGACAGCTGTGTGTCTTCATCCCTTAATGGACCTCTTCACAAAACTCAAATTGTACCACTTATGAAGGGTGGAATTGCTTTTCTTTGATCATGCCATTTGGATCTTGTACTCAGTTTTGTTCCATTGTTTATTTTTTTGATGATGTTGGGAGCTATAGACAGAGCTAAGAATGGTGAGGAACATGCCTACTGTGCTTCCTAGTTTTATGTCTGAGCTCAATGGAGCAGGCTATTCTTGATAGGTCCATAAAACAGTCTATTTGGGTCACTGTCAGAAGTAGACAAAAATAAAAATGTAATAAAGTGTTTGTGCATGTTTTGTTTTCATGTGTAGAGGCTCAGATCTATACAGTGGTACTGTTTGCTTTTGCCAGTCCAGGCAGTAGGATGTTACTTTGTGCACTGTGCTCTGGTCACTTAGCAGTCATCTCTAGAAACAGATATTAAATAGCCCAAATATAATTAGTATGGTTCCATTTCTGGAAACCTCTTTTCTATCCTTGTTCAGGGCTTGCTGGAGGTGAAAGTCATTGTCTCGGTAAGTGACATTAAGGAGCAGTGTCACCTTTTGAGAAGCTGCAGTTGTTCATTGTTGTCAAGTGGTGCATCCTATCAACATGTGCTCCCCTTCTTCCTGTTCTGCTTCTACTGGCAGCACTCAAATGTCCTAAACATCAGGAACTTTATTTGAGCCTACTGCCTTAATGGGATGACAAAAGAGAGGGTATTGTGCATGCCCTCCCTGCATTTAGGGGCACCCCTCTATGTATCATACAAGCCATTTGTGATTTACAAATGAAGGAAAATGCATAATTTGCCATACTTTCCCTAAGGCTGCCTTCAATTCTGTATAGAATTGCAGGTCCATCTCAAGAGAGGGAATACGATACAGTATCTTTTCTGAGAGAATTCCATGGAATTACCTGGAGGCTGTCTGCAGGAGTATCTGCATGAAGCACTGCTGTCTGCTTCCTGGCAAGGGCACTTGCTTCTGAGGCATGGTGCTCCACCTGCAACGTGCCTTATCCACAAAGGATGCTTTAGCACCCTGAACTTCTCAAATGGCTTGGGGTTGATTTCTAGACCATGTTGACAATTGTGAGCACCTAAGGCAGAGGGTACTGAAAACCTGGGTGATTTTTGACAGGTGCAGTGTTTAATGGAGCAGCGCTTGTTTCTGGATGCTGAAAAATGACATGGGTATAATGTATGTCTAGGGTCTGTTGACTTTTGGATTTTGGGTAAATCTTCTCTGCAATTTTGCAGCTTCTCAAGCCATACTAACAACGCCAGCTTTGAAGAATGCTACAAAGTTTCTCTCTTCCTGCCTCTCACCCTTGGTGTGAGGTTTTATTTTGGAACAATTTTGGATTAAGTGACATTTCCGTGCAAGTTCTAAAATAGTAGGTATTTCCTTTGAAGGAATGATGTCAGGATGTTTGATAGAAATTGGTAAATCTAATGACCTTTGATTAAAGCCTGCAGCTGTATGATAATACAGGCAAAGACAACTTTGAAGATGGATTCAGAAGCCAGGCATTTAGAAACCATTTTCAACATTTCAGCCTACACAGATTACTAAATAAAGGATTTCAACAAGTGAGACAATGTTTTTGTTCGTAAAAGTGGGCGCTTAGTACAGTGGGGTGATGAATTAAGGACAGCCGGAATACATCAGAGTATACTTTCCCACACATCCAGTATGGTTGGGCATTAATACATTTTCATCCCTTTGTAATTATTTTCTCTTTGCAGCTATTTCAAGATTGTTACCATCTGTAACTGTGACACTTTTACAAGAAAATTAATTTAGTCAATTCCGTTTCTGTGATTTTTATTATTGTTGTCATTGCTTCAAATCTAGAACCTTCTAACTTGGCTTGAATTCTTCAAACCTCTTAAGTTGTGCAACCAATAAACAGCTTTTTTTCTTTGCCTTTTTTTTTCTTTTTTTTTCTTTTTGTCAGAAACCTGAATTTTTGTTTGTTTGCTCTTATGACCTTAGATAGGCTCCCTAACAGACCGTGGTGAAGTCCTCTGGTGATATTCCAATAAAGAGATGAGCAGTTTTGTGAATTAAAGAGATTGGGGACCAAGGAGGCAGCCATTTAATAGCTGTTTTTGAAAGTTATGTGCTGGACAATGGGAGAAATAGCTGGATTGTGAACATGTATTGTGGGACTGAGACAGGCTTTGGGGCTGACTAAATTGAATTCTTTCAAGACAAAGGTAGTTTGAGAAACTGTCCTTTGAAAATCCAGTCATGTGGTGCTAGTTACCTCCTTATGAGAAGCTAAAGTGTGTTGCTTCCATTGAATTCAAGGGAATTGGAGTCCATTAGCACATTCAGGGCCCTTGATAGAAATTATCTAGACAACCAGAAAGTATAGAATTTAAAAAAAAAAAAAACAATATAATACACACCATTTGAAATGGGTCTATCTCCAATGAAGTTTTCTATGCTGTTTTACACTAAAAACTAGACTTCAAATAATTTTTGAATAATTTTCAAAACAACTTTGGAAAATGCCAATTCACAGAAAACAGCAGGGGTTACATTCTTTTTTAGTGAAGGCTAAGAAAAGACTGCTTCTAATGAAATAAAAATGTCAGTGATTTTGGAAATTGCTTCAAAATGATGTGAACATTTAAAATAAAATAATGGGGAAACAGTTCTTGTGAAAGATGAAAAAAGAATTAGTGACAATTTTCCAGTAATGCTGTTTCAGTGACAAAAATGGTGTGGGGACTATTTAAAAGACAAATGTGTACTGGGTGTGTGGGGAGGGAAAACCTTCCCTGTGATGCAGAGCTGAGTTGTGTGATTGCTTTGCTTGCTGATGCATGTAGCATAATACCTTTGGAGATGTATTGTTATATATCTGAGTTAAATGGATCTAGACGCCTGTTGTACAGTGGTTTTCTAAGCCTGTCTAACCACTATACTGAATGAGTAACTCATATGCAAGCTCTGGATTGCAAAGAATCCCAGACTTTTGTGAACTTCCATGGTAGTCCTGGATGAGCATCCTTGTGGATTTGCAGTTTCCCACAAGAGCTTTCCGGTATGTGCGGTACCTGTTGGAGGAGGTAAAAATGGGTTGACACTTATTCCAGAAGTAAGGTATGAGCACCAGCAGATTTTCAGCCACTGCAATCAGTTGTCTGATGGGTAAAGCAAAACAAGACATCCTCTTACATAAAGATGTGACACAGCAGATGTCATCTGCTACGACAGGTGATGTACCTTGTGTATTGTGTATGATGTACCGTCTTCCCACCAAGCAGCCTTCCTGGTAGGAGTGTGTGTTGGTTTTGCTCCATGGTGATATTCAAAGTAGTGGTTTCAGTGGCAGGTGAGCATTAAATATGCAGGTCAGGTGTTATATTTGCAGCGGCTGTAGATGTAAAAGTAAAACACAAGAGGAAAGAGAGATTTACAGACAAAGCCTTGTGATGTTCTCAGCAGCTTCAGCGACAAAGCCATCGCGGTAGGTTAAAACAGTTGCGTCATCTTGTGTGTACAGATGTCATCTTGAACAAAAATGAAGACAAAAGAGGCCTAGGAAGCATTTTATTTGGAAATGGAGGAAACACAAGGAAGTAGCTCTTTGGCTGCCATGAAGGGGAAATATGTGTACCTGTAAAAGTTAGTGAAAGTTATTGACTTGTTGATTTCAGTGGGAAGGAAGATCATCCCCTAGATCAGGCATTTAACATTGGCACCAAAAATGCTTTGAATGATGAGCCTTCCTGTAAGTGGTGAATGTAGAATGGCTGGCTGGCTAATGATTAATGCATATTTCATATTAATAAATCATATTAATTGTTCTCTTCTTCTCTCCCTTCATGTGTTATTTCTCCCTGTATATAAAACGCACTCTATATGAGTCTGAAACCAAAACAATATCTGAGAAGAGGCTATTATACTTAAGTCCAAAAAGCATTAAAGGAGATTTAGACAAAAATTTCATATTCCTTGTAAAACTACCAGTCTGAATTAGCTAGATATGTGAGATTATTGAGAGTGTTGGACTACAATCTGGATGTTCACCAGTCTGGTTTTCTAACATGTGGCTTTCGTATTTCATGTTGTTACATGATGTTGCCTTATTTACGGCCATTTATTGCTAAGGATATGAATCATGTATCACAAGAGGACATAAAATGGAGGTAAATATGAAAAATATGAATCCTAAATAAATGAATAAATAAAAGAAATACAGAACATGAGCATATTATCCACAATTTGTCTGAAATTGTAAAAAAGTTAACAGAAGAAGCTAGGACAAAAATAGAAGAGGTATTTACGAACAGATAATCTGAAATTGAACAGAGTAATAAGATACTTGAAAAAAGTCTGAAGATTTGTCTATTCATCCAATCCCTGAATCAGGGAAATGCTTCAGCATGTCCTTGTCCCTTAAACTGTGAGGGTGGAATGTGAGCAAACCCTTCATATAATTCTTTGTTTTGGAAGTTCAGCATCTGCTGAGCAGTCTAAAACTCATAAAAGCACAAGGGATACCTTTTGGGAAAAAGGAAGGTAAGGTAATTGCCATGTTACCCTACAGTGACTTCAGATTTGTTCCTGTTTGTCCTCAGCCTCCTGAGGAAAACTGTGTAAAGTGATTACACTCTTTCCTGCTTGTACCAACAGTGGGCAAATAGCCCTGCCTTTGTCCCTCAAGTATTTTCTGAAGATGATTGTTGGGCATCAGGCAGTTCACATTTATACTCTTGAATATTATTTCCTTATATCAACTACCATGGTAACAATCAAAAGACAACTTGAAAACCTGGTTTTCATCAGAAAACATTCCAGAGTACTGCAAAATATGCACAGTCTCCAAGCTGTTCCTTGTGTCCAATTTTACACAAAGTTCAGATACTCACATTATTCAGACCTGCTTACCTGAGTAGGATGTCACAGGTTTAAGTCTTTAGTCCACTCCTAACATTTGCAGCTGCTTTGTTTTTTACTTTTGTACATATCCCTTTAGTGGTTACCTCAAACTGCCTGTGAGTTTCAGGCATGAAGTCTACAAAATTTGTAAATTGAGATACTAATAAAACCTGAAAGAGGCAGATTAGAGTGTCTGATGTAGAACATGTTTTCACCACATTTTCCTACTCCTTTATTAAGGAAAACTGTTGTAGTGGAACCTGAAGCCCAGACCACATTATCAGTTTTAGAGTGGGTCTTTTTTTGTTTGTTTGTTTGAGGTTTTTTTGTTTGTTTTGTTTTTGGAGTTTTTTCCGTTTCTGTGATGTCAACTCTTGAGATTCTATCTCCAGCAATCCTATTAATTCTAATTCTATAAAAACAATTAAAAAACCTTTTTTAGGAGGTACTTAATGATAAAACAGATGAAAATAAGCAAACTGTGGCCATTTCCTAGACATCAGATTCATTAAAGGAATATCCAGATTTGGAAGTTCAAGAGGAAAATTTCAAAGGCTAATAAGAATTGCATGGAAAAAAAATGTCTAATGTCTGAATAGTTTTCCCTGTGTCCTTTAAGCTCTCACTTCTCACAAGGAGTCTCCCATTCAAGGCCAAATAACATTTCATTCTTATTAGTCTTTGGCATTTGGGAAGGCTACAACTGGAGACAGCAAAATTATGTCTTTAAAGCAGTGAAGACCTATTTTATTCATAGCGGTGAAGCATTATTAGTTGAAGTAATTTAGATTTTTTTAACTACTGACTTTTCCCTGACACTGCCTCTTGATAATGCATTGACTCCTGAAACTACCTTGCTGAAGGTGGTACTCAGGTGGTCTTGTGCATGTAGCAAAGTACCCAATCATGTCATGAGGCTGATAGAGAGTGGTGGGATACTTTTTTAGTAATAGTGATAGTGATCTCAGCAAATTTATGAGTTTACTGACACTGTTAAATATCACTTCTCTATCATCCAGAAGAAGGAGCATTATATAATCTGCAAGTAGACTTTTTTTTTAAAACTCTTACTCTTTTTCATTGTTGGTTCTGAAATCAACCTTCAAGTTCTTAGAATCAATTAATCTAATTGATTGGTGTTATTTAACTTTATATAGTTTTACTACTTTCAAAATAAATGTTCTAGTGAATGTGTTCTGGGAAATAAATCAGCACCCTGAATTATTTGTTGCAAATAAATTATACAACAAACAACCTACTTTCTATTGTTTGCAGACCAAGCCTGTCATCTCTGTGTTGGTTGTAAGCAATAGGTGCATCTGGTTTTGTCTATGGATTATTCATGATGGGTTCACTTCAGCAAGACAATGCTTGTGATTTATAATAGATTATCCAGTTCATATTTATTCTTCTCCTGTTTCCTCATTGGGTGACTGAAACTTTTTTTGAAGAAATGAATATTTGTGAAATAATCATGAGCCAGAATTATTTTGCAAATGACCCGGCAATTATCTGTACACGATGAATAATGCAACTCAATGAATAATATCAGAGCTAACTTGTTTAATAACCTACTTCTGAATTAGTTCACTGTTTGACCAGATCTACCTACTTTATCCAACTAGTATGGAATGCAGATTGGTGCTCTTTCCCCCCTCACTGACACCACTGATGCTGACAGAAGCCTGATTCCCTGACCAGAGATGTAAATGATGAGAAGCACGTTCTCTGCATGCAGCTGACAAACAAGTGTGACTGCACTCTGTACTGGATATCGCGCTTATGCTCCTCTAGTGCGGTAATGACAGGTGAGACTGGCTCAAATGTTGCCCTAATATCACAAGGTTATCCCAGAGCTCTGTTGTGTAGACTAGTTGACATGCAATGTTAATCTAAAAGAACATGAACGAATCTCCCAAAGGGTTTTGGTCTGTTAGGTATTAGTTTTTACTGACTAAAGTGCTGACATGGCACACGGATGACCCACCAGATTCTATTTGACCCACCAGTTAACACTTGAGAGTTGAAGAATTTGAAGTTGTCTACTTTCTTGGCAGTTACCCCACAAGACCGAGATTTTAGAAAGCTTCTTGGTGAGAAAAACGTAAGCAATGGTTATATGAGAAGTGCCTGTCATGAAAAGTCTTCAAGATTTTGGCTCAGTGGTCAGAAAACAAACCCGTTTCCTGTGAGTTTAGCAACTCTGTCATGAATTATCTCAGTTTGTTTAACACAGTTTTCAAAGGTGTGTTTTTTGTTAATACTGTGTATGATAAGTGCTACAATGTTCCTGACAGCTTGGATAAGAAGTGATGAACACAGTGAATAAGCTCCATCAAGTAAGGCCAGGAATTATATCTGTTCTAGTAATGTCAGCTTGTCTTAATGCTGCGTTACTTGGCACTATACCTATATCACATTTCATAGCTTTCTTTGCCTCTTCAATCCCTGCCCCCAGTTAGATTGTCTTCTGACACCTACATTTCTGTCACATTTCTATATTGCTCTCGGTAGAATCCAAGGGAATAGCAGAGCTGTTGAGGTATGAGATAGATGATCAAGTTACAGCATTTCTCAAGTTTGCTCCTTGTCAAAGCTTCATCTTTTGGAGATTTGCAATAGATCTGCTTCTCTTTATGCTTTCTTTTTTTTTTTTTTCCTTTTTTTTTATTCATCATTTCTTGGCAAGTCACTTGTTTTCCAGTGAAAGCTGTTGCCTTTACTGTAAATGACCATTCAGAACTTTGAGCATCGCAAGAATAATGTGTCTGTTTGGCTAGGAGACATGAGCTTGGGGATAATCTTCTACCTCTTCTCGTACAAAAAGATCTGTTAATGAGCCAGCACATTACTCAAGTGCTGGCAGCAGACAGCCTGCATTTTAGAATGAGATCTAACTTTAAAAATATCCATCAACTCGACAATGTGTCAGGTAACTGTACCCCATGGCAAATGAAAGTCCAATTTGCTAGGTCATGAAGAATTAATTCTTTTAACACAGATTGTTCTGTAATTTCTGTGGAGTTTTTTAATAACACAAAATAAAATCTCTTGCAGCTTTCCTGCATTACTCTTCAAAATACTATTGGTAGAAAGGAAAAGTTCAGTTTTGCTCTATCTTTTGTAAACTATAATAGATTTTTTTTATCTCCCAAATGGACTAGGTCTGAATATTAGCAGAATCAAATATGGTCTCAGCCTGGCCTCATTGCTTATTTCTTCATGTGTATATGGCAGGAGCACAGGCTGTGATATAAAACTGAAGAAACTTTCCACAATTTATGTGATCCCCTGGCTGTGATTTAATTTCACTTTCTGGATCTTATCTGCTGATACTGGGCTGTTTTAAGGTCCTTGTCAGTGCAGGGAGCTATTTAAACAAATGCATCTCTTCATTTAGGCAAATCACAGGACAGAAGTAGCTTGCAGAGTTTAGTATATATTTCAGAAGTAACGTCTTCATTTGATTCATATCCACAGTTGCACATGAACACCTCCCTATGACTGTCCCTGCTGTCTGGGACAAGGGCAGTAGAAAACCACACGAACTATAGTGGTTGTCTTCTAGAATTTGGGGAATATTTTTTACTAATTTAAATGACCTGTCTTGATTTTTGCTATTCTTAATAATGGGTATCATATTTCAGATAAATTGTCTAGCTCAGCTCCATGTGCATTCTACATCAAAAGGGCAAGAACATTTTCCTTTTGTAAAGAGCCACATGAGGGGCAGAAGAGTCATGGAGGAATCCTCATGGAATTACTCTAAATTGTCTAAATTACTCCACATTTTCATATTCAGATACAACTGAATGAGACAGTGCTCTCGTTCAGGTACCAAATGAGATGGCGATCCAAGCAAGGCCGAGAGATGCAGTCCCAGAAACCAGGAGGACACTTTACTGTTAATGGCATGTTATGCAGCTTTTCCTTCACAGTTTAGCCCATCTCCTTCTGTTTTGAAGGTAGAACCAGCAGTGCTGCTGTAACTGAAATGGACTTGCCCTTCCCCTACCACTGAGCTGTGTCATTCATATACAGCCGTGTAGCACAGGTTCTGCCACCCCAGAAAGAGATTCAAGGTTTGTGTTTGCAGCCAGAAAGAGTCCAGGCTTCCACTGACAATTCAAATGGATCTTCTGGTTGGAGAACCTCCCAACACAGCTGAAAGGGTCATCTTTTATCTGAGCTGAAATCCTGTTCTCTTTGAATATGACTGTTCTCTGACTATTGCAAAGTCCTTGCTGTTTTGGCATTTTTCCTGGTGGTTTTTTTCATACTTGTTTTAACATACTGCCCATTCTGGGACAGTGCTCAAAAATTTTCCCATAAATGCCACTTTAACTGAGTGAATGCTGCTTTTTATCACTGAAATGCTAAAGGCATTTCTGGTGTTTTTCCAGACCATTGCTTTAGTTTGTTGATGTTGAAACCAATTTGAGCACAGGCACAATGGGTTAACATTTTCCTGCTTGTTTGTGCAGTGATTGATTGTTTGTCCAGCTTGTGAGACCAACCTGTAGCAGGCAACAGAATACAGACATTTTATATGAGAGACAATGGAACAGGATTAACATTCATTTTCCCATTTTGTGCCCTCCACAATTTTTCCCTGTGCAGCTTCCTGTTATATGGGAAAGGCCTCTGTTTCAAGGTGCCTTGCTAAGGGGTGCGCAACTTGCAGTGCACTCAGCTGGGATACAGAGTCCAGGAGCCTTGAGGAGGGGGTGGTAGGAGAGGAGGAAGTGCACACCTATGTTGCACTAGGAGCAGAGTAGCACTGAACCGTTGGATGACTCATTGCTATTCCTGCTTTTACAAATGAGAACTCGATGGCAACAGTCTTCTCTTTGGTGCCTCTAATTTCATGTCCTTTCTAGCTTAGCTGTACTGAGCAGTTATAGAGTCATAGAAAGGCTTGGGTTTGAAGAAATCTTAAAGATCATCCAGTCCCAACCCCCCTGCAATGGGCAGTGACACCCTCTATGAGACCAGGTAGACAAAAGGATGCAACATTCTCTCCTCTCACCCTCTATTAGAGGCGCCTGGGTAGCACAGGAGACTCAATCCCCTTGCTTCACAGTGGGAGGCTGTCAGTGAGATTAGTCCAGTGAGATTAGGAGCAGCAAGACTGGTCCCTGACAGCTGTAGTTCATGCCAGAGTTGCCTTAAACCCCAGGGGCTGCTGAGATTTTCTTTACAATCTACTGTACGGAAAACCTCATCTCAAAAATCCCTCTTTATTTTTCAAGCAGATATTTTAATTTAAAACTACCAGTGGCAGTACTGGTATAGTAGAGCACTAGGAACCCTTTCCCTGTGGCAGTTTCTCAGCACAAATGGTTCTGTGTGGTTGTGGTCACATATTTGATTGACTTGGTTCCCAAGCTGATGTTCAGTGCTGTATTCATCTTGTTCAGATGGCTGTGACATGCTGCCTGACTGCACTGATGCTGACAGTGAATGTGAGGAGAACCAGACAGTTGACAGCATCTCCATTTTTCAGAGCTGATGTAGGATGATCTATCACATGATGCTAGGCCACAGCCTGTCATTTATACAGCTACAGCTGTAATGTGGGTAAAATGAGCAGAAATGAGAGAGAAGTGACAAGAGGGGAGATAAAAAAAGAGGGGAGATGTTGACACTATTTTGCACGAACATATCTTATTTAAATGAAGACTATATTAATCCTACATCCCAGGTCTACCTACTATTTCTATGGGTTGGAACAGCATTGACAGCTCATCCTTGCCTGCTGTTTGGGGAAATGTGTCTGCCCAGGTGTAGGCATTTGGAGATCTTTTGGGCTGGTCCTGTGCTCCATCCATCCTGGCTGTTAGGGAAGCTTTTCTCACTGTTGCTTGGAATGCACAAGCATAGGCCAGAAACACAGGGGATTAAAAATAATTCTCTTGAGCTAAATAACTGTGCTCCAGCTGGGACCTGTAACAACCTGGTATATAAGAGGTGTAGATGAGGGAGAACCCTAAGGATGCCTTCAGTGCTGCTATTGACCACCTAAGATGGATATGGGGACCTCTTCTGGAAGGAGATTAATAGGTGACTCAGGCTTCCCTTTGAGGTCAAGCATATCTTCTCATCTCTGTGCAGTTACTGGGAGATCAGCCTAACTGTGTTTGCAGTTCTTTACCTGGATTTTTTCTTGTGAATCAACCAATGCTGTTCCTTATTGTGCTGGCCTTCCATGTAATTTGGGAAGAATAGTTCTTGTAGCTCTGGACTCTCCAGAGCTGTGTAAGGGAAATGCTGCATTGTAAGGGCAGTATGCAGAAATGTCTTCCACTTGGTGACTGCCTGTTTGCCCCCTGCTCCCATGTCATCCCTGAAACAGGAGGTTGAACCCTGTTGTCAAGTGGTGTGGCATGAGCTGGACAGTCCCAGGCTCTGTGCTAAGAGCTGTGAGGCTGAGTGGTATCATGTGAGCCCCAGCTGAGCCCCTACTTCGCTTTTTCTCTAGCACGTGTTATAAATTGCTGGTGGCCTAAATGTGCCGGGAATGTGACGTGCACTGGCTGCCACACTGGGGGCTTAGGAGAGAAACAGAACAAAGCTCCTGCCCATTCCTGTCATTCTCTGATCACCTTCTCACAAACTAATGGAAAGTCAGTGGCACTCAGCTTCCTTGTCTCTGGTTATGGGGGTCACACAACTTGCAGAGGTGGGTGTGTGTGTGTGTGTGTAAGGAAGGTTGCTCCCATGCATCTTTAAAGTCTTGCTTGGCTCTGTCAATCATATTCTTGTGCCTAACTTGGTTTAGAAAGAAAGCCCCACGACGTCTGTGGTACTTGTGTGACAAATGTTACATTTTTCTTAGTATCACATACTTCTGTTGAGATGACTGGAGCACCACACTTGACGATGATGAATTATTTACAGCAGACCGACAGCCATTTATCCTGTGGTACCATCTGCCATAAAGATCACATTTTTGTCTTAGCAGTTTTCTCCCTTTGTTATTCTTTGAAAGAACATTTGAAGATGTGGAGGCAGTGAGGAATGGATAACCACCTCTGGGCCATGGTTTCAGTGGTGTGTTCAGATGCTTTTGGACAACAGTGTTAAAGGTTAAATGCTCTTGGCATTTGATTGGGAAGACTCTAGCAAAGGTGAAGTGAATGATGCAAGCCTAGCATGAGCTTTAACTGTTTAGGATGTTTCCCATGTGCATCCTTTGCTGGTCTCCTTGATATAAGGGTCATGTTGTGGGCAAGGAGGAGGTGTGACTGGAGCAGAACTGGCAGATGGTCCCTTGAAGGTCGTTTCTTGTTGCTATCTCCTGTAGTGCTGCCATATGCTGTGCAGGGGGATGTTTCCTTCCTCTTCATGGAGTGTAAACTCATCAAAACAGCAAGTGCAGCATGCCATCAGCCCTCAGCTCTTGAAGTTTCTGAATAGGTCTGTGGCTTTAAGACATTTTTAGTATGTTGTCAAAGGGTATATAGAACAAGAGTTTTTGAAAAAAATTTTTTAAAAGTCTATCCATTGTGAAGGTAGAGTTTTTCTTTGAATGATTTAACATTTTTCTCCTGAAATTATCTTTCTGCTTATAAAAAATTTTATTTTTATTTGTTTTCCCCTCTCACCTTTCTTGTAACCTGTGAACATCCAGAGCACGGACAGTACTATGTAAGAATTTTGGGGGCATTGAATGCTACTACTGCTTCTGGAATCATAGCTTCTCCTCTCAACTGCTGGTAACAGCACAAATTTCCAACAGAAAATACCCAAAGAAAACAGCCGCAGCAACTGGGGGATAAAAGTGCATCAAACAGAAGTTGTTGGTTATGTCTTGAATTAAGTTAGTATTTCTGAGCTGCTTGTGCAAATTTAAGTCTGTTTCATAGTGGAGTCTTCCTAAAACTGGGAATGAAAGCACATGCAAAGCATTGTTGCTCTATATAGTACATGATCTTTAGATAATCTGTCCCCCCTTCCTTTTCTTTTGTTAGCTGTGATTAATAACATCAAGAGAAGATGTTTATCCTGAAAGAATAGACACAGGTATAAATGAGTTTGTAGAGGTACAAATCCTGGTATAATCTTTCAAGGAAATTTATTACCAAAGTAAACGGCAACAAGTCTGAGTAAAACAAAAGAATCAGGATGTCTTTGCCCATTTAAATGACTTGAAACCTTTTAGACAGGGCTTGACTATCTTAATGTTAGGCCACCTTAGGGCACTAGAATTAGTGTTTAATATTACTCAGTTATCAATTCTGGCTATGATTTGGTTGGCCCAGACAATAACTTTAACCCTGGATTTTACGGCCCTTAAGTGATTCAATCAACTGACCTAGAACTGAGGTAAAGACACAAGAGTTTCTCATAGCCAGGCCACCAAGTGGCCAGTGATATAACTTTGCTTTACTCTTCTCTTTAGCTCCTCAGGCTTCATTGACATATGTGTGTCAGTCTGTTTACAGTTTGCTGTTAAAGCTATTTTTGAACACAGTATTTAATGAGGTGAATAGGAATAGGTGGGTTTAGTAATGCAAGGACTGCACATGAAGTTTAAAAATCAGTTAGCAAACAGTGATACTTGATACTACAATTTAAAGCTGTAATATTTACCTGTGGGTTGTAATTAAATACTACAGAATTACAGAATCAGGTTGGAAAAGACCTCTGAGATTATTGACAGAGTCCAACCTATGACTGAATGCCACCATGTTAACTAGACCCTGAGTACCATGGCCAGTCTTTCCTTAAACAGATCCAGGGATGGTGACTTTGCCACCTCCCTGAGCAGTGCATTCCAAAGTCTAATCACCTTTCCTGTGAAGAAATTCTTCCTAATGTCCAACCTAAACCTCCCCTGGGACACCTTAAGACTGTGTCCTCTTGTCCTGTCACTGATTGCCTGGTTGAAGAGACCAACCTCCACCTGGCTACAGCCTCCTTTCAGGCAGTTGTAGAGAGCAATCAAGTCCCCTCTGAGCCTCCTTTTCTACAGACTAAATACACTTGTGCCCCACAACCTTCCCCATCTTTGTTGCCCTTCTCTGGACACACTCCAGCACCTCAATCTCTTCCTCTGGGTGAGGGGCCCAGAACTGAACACAGCACTCGAGGTCTGGGCTTACCAGTGCCAAGTACAGGGGAGGAATGACTTCCCTGGACCTGCTGGCCACACTATTGCTGATATAAGCCAGGATGCCATTTGCCTTTTTGGCCACCTGAGCACACTTTGGCTCACATTCAGCTGCTTTCGACCAGCACCCCCAGGTCCTTTTCGGCTGGGCAGCTTTCCAGCCACTTTGTCTCCTTGTGCTGCATGAGGCTATTGTGGCCAAAGTGTACAACCTGCTACTTGGTCTTGTTGAACCTCATACTTTTGGTCCCAGCCCATTCATCCAGCCTGTCCAGATCCCCCTGCTTAGCCCTCCTACCTTACAACAGATCAACACTCCCACCCATCTTGGTGATACCTGCAAATTTGCTCACGGTACCATCAATCCCCTCATAAAGAATATCAATAAAGACATTAAGCAGGACATATATAGACAGGAATCCTAACAGTGTGTGCAGTTATACAATTTCTCTTAACATCAAATGCTTAGAATTCATTTACTGTCTGTTTAAATGTTGATCCAGTGATTGATATCATCCCATTGTACCAAATTACTAACCTTGTTAAATACCTACGTTTTCTGGGTGGGTGGTGGTGGTGTATTTAACAAGCTACATAATTTATGTTGCTGAACTGACCCTTTATTTATGAGACTTTTCTTCTTTGTATTCCAAAAAGTATATCCAATGTTCATGCAGCTTCCTTGATCACTTCTGCCTCTGTAGCAAGGCAATACTTTTGTACCCTGGTATGTTCAAACATGTGGAAACTGCAAAGCTTAAAGGAAAATAATGATCATATTAAATTTTGCTTTCTTTATCCTTTGACATTGAAAGATGATTATCACACTGATTTGAAGGCATGGAAATTTAAAAATCATGGTCTGACTTATGTTTGTTTCATTCTCTTCTCTAGAATGGCAATTTGAAACACCAGTGTCTTTTCATTCCTGATCACTGAAAGTGGTCACATGGCTTATTGTAGTGTTTTTGTTGGGAGGAAAAGTGATGTCCTTGTTATGAAGAAAATATGTTATGGCCTGGCCTTCCTCTCTTTTGGGAAGGGGATTTTAGCCATTAGTTTTAGATGTGTTGCTGGGCTTTCCTTAGGTCTCAGAAATTTTCTTACTTGGTGTAAGCAGCTCCTGTGTTTAATTTGGCTGGGATTGTTGTAGTAGTATAATTGGCATGGTGGTGGAGAAGGATTTTAGAAATATTCAGGACATCCAGGTACAAAGTGTTGTGCAGGAAGCTGGGGACATGGAATTCATCTTCAGAGGACACACAGCTTCTCTGGCTGAGTATATTGATGGAGCACCTCAGTGTGGAAAGGCCACCTGTAGCACCTGCTCCCTATGCCCATCTTCCACAGCAGCCACTTACTTCATGAAGTGCAAGCTTTTGTGTTAATGGGAGTGTATGACAATGTAATGTGACTTTTAGGAGCATTACAACAAGTTCTGAATGATAGATGAAATGAAAAATCCCTGTCTAGTGAAGAGAAAGCATGTACTGCTCTGGATGAGACACTGCCAACAGTTCTAACAAGAGGCTCCTTCACAGATTTTTCACTTCAATCAGCAATGCAGTTGCTGTCCCCTGAGCAAAATCTGTCCTCTACTTTTTTTATTCTTTTTCTGTGCAAGCAAAGAAATATTCTTCCGCTTTATAGCTTACCCACTGCCTAAAACATTCAATAATCTTTCTCTGCTTCCAGTTGTGACAGTCCCTATAGGAAGCATCCTCTCCCCCAAATTCATTCAGCTTGTTCAAGTACTTTTACAGTAGTTTTACTCCATACACTGAGGGAGTGGGCCAGGCAAATCCTAATCAGTGATATAGTCAGTAATGTATAACATCTGCTGATGTATAACATCAAGTTTGAGGAAACGGTTAGCAAGAAAATAATAAGGCCAAGTAAAGAGTAATCACCTAAGATTTAAGATTTCTGTTGCAACAAAAGAGTGGTTTTTAATGCAGTCAAGCCTGAGCTGGTATATATTGGCATGGAGAATAGAGTAAACCAGATTTTGGAAAACAGTGGTTTATGGATGGACTTAGGTGGCATCAGGATAATTTCTTTAATTCTAATTTTTCCTGCTGTGTTGTGGCAAAAAAGGGGTGGCGTGATCCATGAAAAAGAGAAACATTTAGTAGTGTTTGTAGGCTTCTTCATCAGGTGATGTGTCCTGTTCTGTCTAAGCTGGGCAATAATGTGAGTTAAGATCTGGAATAGAAACATCAGCATGAAGGGTGCCAAGAATTCAGAGTATTCAGGTAATTTGAGAGCAGGGCAAGAGGTCAGTCTGAAGAAGACACCTGACAGTAGAGGCTTTTCCACCTGGCTGACAGAAGCTGAAGGTCAGTAAACTCTGTCTTGAAACAAGAAGCTGCTTTCTGGCTCCGAGGTCTCTTGATAATGAGAGCCCAAGCCTGGCCTGGAATGCCTGCCTTTCTCATCCTTTTCCTTAATGGGAAAGCATTCAACTCAAAAGCTTGTAGACAGCAACTCCACATCAAGACAATTAACAGACCTGAATTTCTCTGAAGATGATCAGGGCAGATTTCTTTCCATCTTTTCCCTTGCGCAAGGAGCGAAGGTTTCTGCGTGCAGCTTCTTTTCATTGTTATTAACTGCTTTCCCCTGCAGCACAAGAGATTGGCCAGAGCAGGAGATCTCTTTGTAGGTGGCACAGAGAGTGATTACGGATTGCCTTAGTTGGTCTGGGAGGGAATTTTCCCTGGGTCAGGTTGGCAGGCTCGGTGGATCTTTCACCTCATATAGCATGAGGTGTGGTTCGTCTGCTAGGATCATTTGTGTACATCTCAGATGATTAATTCCTTGCCGCTGCATGGCTTCCTCAGGTCTTGCCAACTCTGTGCCTGTAGCAGATAGTTTTCTAAGCAGAGAAATGCTTTTCCCTCACTAAAGTCTTTGAGCATCAACTAGATGTTTTGGTTAAAATTAATGGCCTGTGAATACACAGTAGGTGCATCTGGTATCCTTTTTGGCCTTAACTTTTAGGAAACGATATCTGTATATGCTGTCTGATTGGTTAAGGCTGGGCTGGTTATTTAGGAAAGCAGTCTTCTAGTCTGAAAAATGGCCTGACTCCCTTAGAGGCCTTGTTCTGACAGCCTGAGAAAGTCTTACACTCTATAGAGCAGAAGTCCAGCTTGCTTTAGTTTAATTTCAAACAACAGTCAGCATATACAGTTCAAATGGTGTATTTCCATGTGTAAAAACCATGCAATTCTATAGACTGATCTCAACTGAACGTCTGTACTGCCTGAAAGAATATCCTCTTCAATGAGCTTTCTGACTCTGTGTGGAAAGTACCAGTGCAAGAGTAAAGGTAACTCACGTTATGTGGTGTTCTGGTAGTTGAAGAAGCTCAACAGCCAATGCATTCCTGTCTTGCTGTGTGCTGGTACCAAAAGACCATCCATGTCAGTGAAGTCAAACTCAGATATTCCTGAGTTTGAATTTTTTTTTTCAGAAGGCATAAACTTTAGCCCTTAAGTCTGTCTATTTCAGCAAAATAACAAATCCTACCTTCAAAATATAGCTTTTGCAGCCTCAGGGGCCCTGTGACACAGGTGACACAGAACCTGACCTTCCCTGTATTCAAGCAAATATTTGTAAACGTTTACATGTACAGGATTATAGTATAATATGTATTTTAAGAAAACTTCTGCTTCACTGGAACTAGAATTTCACCATACAAGTATCTACAGGTGTGCAAAACCAATGCATGCATGAAATGTTAAGTCGAAGTTCTGCAATTTGTGAAATGTGCAGCAGGGCCACAGAAACAGACATCATATAAGCAGCAGTGTTTGATAGTTGTCTTTCACATTATGATCAAAACCAGAGATATTTCAGAGTTGGTTTTTTTTTTGTGAAGGGGCCTTTGCAGAAACACCATAAGTAATCAAGATTCACTCTGTGCATATCAGGAGAAACTGTGCCACTTGCTCGTGTCTGGCTTCAGCCTGTGAAGTGGAAAACAGCAGCAATTGTGTGACTCTATTCACATGCTATCTGTTGTTCTGCATCTTTCTTCTCTGCACCCCAACTAAAAAATTTCAAATAAAAATAACTGAAAACCAGAATACTGTATTTCTAAGCTGAGTTGTCCTTAAAAATTTGAATGAGTCATTTAGATAACATTCACAATACCAGCAGCTCCAGGGCACTTTAGAGAATATGTTTCAGCACAGAGACATTTGAAACAAAAATTGTAATGTTCTAAATGGAATTAGATGAGCAAAACTGTGTCATACAGAGATGAAATATAAATAAATGCTTTAGCCCCACTCCATGAAAAATGTATGTGCTTTTTAAAAATAATTTTTCTTCTGCAATGGTTTAATTTCTGTAGAAAACAGTGGTTGGTTGTGAGTTGTTTTTGTTGTGTTTTCTTTTTTCCTTCCTAGTGTATTCTCCCAGAATGTGCTTTTGCCACTCCATAAAGCCTTCTTTCTACTAAATGTCTGTCTCTCTACTAAGCCCCCAAGGAACTGTACAAGCCAAAGGCAGATGGAAACAATAGGCCTTCCATGTTCAAATGTACAACCTACAGAAAGTTCATTTGTCAAAAGTCTGAGGAACACTTCCAAGGAGGCTGCTTCATAAACAACGTCCACATGGGGCAGATCTGACTTGTGCTACCACTTTTCATGCCCACATTCCATAAGAATTTAATAGGATGTTTAGTCTTCAATTAATAGTTAAAGCAACATTTACAGAATCTTGTTCCAAATCCCAGTCTCATGTCTCCTTTCCTTCCCCTCTCACCCTACATTTTAAATCTCTTCATCTTTTACATGCACCGACTAATTTCCTTCTTTTTACAGAAGACTTATCCTAGCACCTCTGTTAAGAGCAAATCAGTCTCAGACTTCTTGAACTCTTTATTTTGTTAGACTTTTTGAACTCTATTTTTGTACCTGTTGGAGTTGAGCTCCTTCACTGGTGGGTATGCAAATCCCACCGCAGTATCAGTCTTTGAGAGATCAGTAACTAATGCCAGTATTGTGGTGTTGAAAGTTAATCTAACCTTCATGCCTGGAAGACAAAAGTTACTCTGGTTGGTGCTGTCTAGCAGACAGCATACCTGCTTTATAAAGCTCAATTACTTATGGTAAAAGTTTGCCTTCATTCCTTGGCTTTGTATTAATTAAATATTTTTAACGTGATTAAGATGCTGATTCTCAAAGCTGTGAAATCACTTTGGCTCCCATGGACTTCAACAGCTTCCCTGATCAAACCCCAGATTAGGGGCAAGGAAAACAGGGAAGCCTTTGTCTATACCTGGATATAGGGACCTGCTTTGAGTGCCATCAATATCTGAACTTGTTCAGGAGTAATCCAGAGCTGAGACCAGCAGAGCTGAAAAGATATTGGCCAGGAATTCTACCCAAGTACCTTCTGAATACACAGATTGTCAAATAGGCAGCTGATTCAGAGGGCTCTCATCATATAAATGGTAGTAACCACCTTCTATATTAGGCCAATTTGAATTTAGGATACCCAAATCCTGTATGTGGTGCTTAAAACACCATGTAGTAATTTCTGGTGCCAAAGCAAGATGATTAAATTGTGATATTAGAAAATTGGTCACCCACCAAATGCAAGATTCAGTTTTGATTCTGTACTTAATCAATGGCCATGTATTGCTCTGCAAAATAATGAAGTGTTGGAAGGTGACTTGAAACCAGAAGTACATTACATATATTGCTATACATAATCTAGCACTAAAAAATGCATAACCAATTCTTAGTCTCTGGACTTGAAAACCAACATTTGTGAATAATAGACCTGAAAAAGTGAAAATCACCCCTGAAGAGTAGGAGCTACTCAATGGCAGCTTGCCATGTACCAAAGAACATTGTAATTTCTGCCCAAGAGACATCAAATTCATCTGAATGAGCCATTACTCAGAACTTGGATTTCCCCCTTTCCTGAGCTGCATAGAGAGAGGTGCAGCAGTGTGACTGAGCATGAAGCCAATGGCATGCTGACATCTTTGGGTAAGGTTTCTCCAGTGGAGGTACTTACCTCGGACACTAAGGTCCCCAGTAAATTTTTGTCTGTTAGAACTGTGGAAGTTGTTGGCTTTCCAAGGTCTGACCAGTACAAGAAGAGAAGTTGCAGCCTGATCCTTGTGCAACGTTGGGTAGAAGCACAGAGTGGATTTTTAAACGGATCCACATCTCTTCACTGGAGCTGCTAAGTGTGTTTATGGCTGTCACAGGAGCTTTCACCTGCCAGACTTGGGGCCAAAAATCTCCATCTGCAAGATGCTGGTGCAGTCTGTGTGTTTCATTGCTCTCTGGTGGCATGTCCACCAGAGCAGGAGGCTATTGCTATTCCCAGTTGCAGGAGTCTGTGCTGCCGGTGTAAGAGAAGCAGGTGCCACAGAAAGGGAAGAAAAATCCAGCAAGTATCGGTCAGGGCCTTCTTTTTTAGGAATTGTTGTCTGCTGTTGCCTTAGTTTATTGTAGGAGTTGTAAAAGAGAAACAGCAAGCTAAAGTCTGCTACCAGTTATCACTATGCAAATCCAGACTTCTGCTGGAGCCAGACTCAGCAGTCTGGATTTATACCTGTGCTAAAAAAGTTGGAAAGTAGCTTGAAAAGACAGGGAAACCTTTAAACTGCTTGACTATTACAATAACAAAGTTATGAGTTTGCCCTTGCAGCACAGAAGTAGCCTCTCAGAGCACAAGAAAGAAAAGAAATTTCTCAATGGTTATCCAAGTGCATTCAGTACTGTATGGTCTCTGAAGCCAATATTCAAGCAGGCTGAACCTAGAACCTCTTCTGTAATAGTCACTATCTGGACTCTGAGGCTGGGTACCTCACTTCCAAGGTGCCACAGCCTTAAATCACTTGCAGACCTTGACATCTTACACTGGATTTTAGCAGATGAAGTCATCCCCTTCTTTCAGTTGTGCTGGTACTAGTACAGTCAACCTATATTTACAGCTGTGGATCTGCTGCCTGAGATGTGGAAGAATAAGAGCATTATACTGTAAAACTTTACTATTTCATTCCTGCTAGAAATGGTTCTGAGGAGAAAAACACTCTGAAAGGAAGTGACAGTGCAGGAATCAGATACTGTAGGTTTTGTTTATGTTGGTCCATTGACTTCAATGGCTGTCTACGTATATATTATGGATCATTTGCATGTCTGTGCTATTTTTATAGGCAGGGAACAAGTCAAATCTATTTAAGTGTGCTTTCAGGAACAGGTCTTTACAATGCATGGCAAAATCATGGTAGGAAGCAACCCAGAGAAACAATGGTTTTTCCATTTATGCTGGAAGTGTTTTGTCTCCCCAAGGTTATCTGTTATCAGAAAGAAGTCCAGATCAGGAGAGGCAATGGAGAATTTTCTTTGTGGATTTTTTTTATCTCAGCCATTTTTACTTGCATTTTTCATGGAATATATTAAAGTAGTCATATTGCAGAGTCCACACAGCATGTCAGCTTTGAGAGAAGCACTCTGAAATGTGCTCACAGATGATAAATTGCACACTATGTCAACTACATCTTTGTCATGAGATTCTGTTTTCTATTTATAGTTGAAATGAAACACTTGAGAAAATTCTAAACCAGAGCAATTTCACAGAAATCTCGCAAATTTTTCCTTATGTGTATATCAGTGAAAAGGCCCTCCTGTGCTATCTCTTTGCTCTGTGGGATTCCAACAATCAACTTCTGAGATCAAAGTAGAATGCTCTCAAGATTGTGAAACTTATAATGTGCCCGTGTAATCTAGCTGGTGTGCCTTTGGAGTATGTTCCCTTTCAAACATTAAGGAGAAAGAGCATGTAACCAGAGCAGAGTGCAAATACATACAAAATTTGATACAGTTTTTGGGAATCAAAAGACATTATCTCCATAAGAGAACAGATTATTTAGTTACTTCTTAGCCTTGTCTTGTTAGTTTTGTTTGAAGCTGTCTCTGCAGTACTTTGCTTTTGTTTCACCCTCTTTCTAGGATGATTCTTTTCCACTTGTGCATCTTAAACACATAATCTGCTGCAACAGAGTTGTGGTAGCAAAAATTGAAAAAGGCACGAGGAATGATTTGCAGCCAGAAATGCTGCTCTGATTTGTTGTGATTTGTTTTTCTTTTTTTCTCTGATTACAGCAGCCTAGTTTAGGAAAAATGTGTCTGGATGGCAGTAATGGTGCAGTTTGATGGGATAAAAGCTCACACTGGCCTAGACAGGACAGGATATCCTGTAGGGAATATATAAGTTAAGTTGGCCTTTTGATGGCTTCGTTGGACTTTGGGCACTCATATCTTGATGGACAGAAAGCACAAGGAAAGTTTCTCAGAGAGAATCATCCAGGCAAGGATGGGTAAAATACATGCAGGAGAGAGGAACTGCTCAGAGCCCTAGGTACAGGATTCAAAAAGCAGCTTGCTTGAGAAAGAACTTGTATCTCTCTGCATGGTGAACAGAGCATTTGTCCAGGAGGATCTAGGATCCAGATCTCTGAACCCCACACCCTGGGGAAGCCTGGAGCAAAAGCAAATTATAGCTTTCTTGCAGCTGTGGAAGCGGTTTTGTATGTGATACCAATTCAAGTGTTTTCATTTCTGTGGCCTTTGTGGCTTTCCCTTACTACTTCTGGGCTTCTCAAAGTATGCCTTCTACCCAGTAGTCCCTTCTTAAATCTAAGAGATTTGGCAGTTTATCCCAGATCTCTGTGTGTGTGTATGTGTGTGTATACATATCTCTATGTGTTTTGAAAAACAGCTCTAACTTGAACACTAGAATGGCCTGTGAACCTGAAGATATTGATACTTGCTCAAAATATGTGTTCCTACTTCTGGCTCAGTTCTAAAACTGTAGCTTTAGAAGAGAGAGGCTTTGAATTTAAGTTCCCTTCAGCTCTGTAACCTCAGCCATCCATTGATCAGAGTGCCATGATCTAGTTTAGAAGTGCACATGTGGGGCATTGACTGACAAAGAAACCATTGCAACATCAGTGTACCAATCTGGAAAGGTTAAGACAGTTACAGAAACTCAGTTTGGCTGGAAAGGTAGCTGACGGTTTTTAGCAACATTTTTGCAAGTAGTGAACCAATACCTTGTGCCCTGTCTTGCAAAATGCTGCAATAAGTATCCTTCTTTAAAAATTGTCTTATGGAGGAAGAGAGCTTTAAAAGCTACTTATAAAAAAAATTTAAATCCTGATGTTAAATGAATAAGATCACCAAAGAGAACATAAAATCCATTTTCCTTGTTTGGAGTCAGTACCATAAAAACAGGTTGGCCTTTTATTATAATTTCTTTTTTCTCTTCCATCTCTCCTTATTTCTGGCTCTTTCCTTCTGTTCCTATTCAATACACTTGCTTTATGCACTCTTCTTTCATATTTTGGATGACCTTAGAAAGTGAACCTCCCTCTGTGGCACATTGGGTTTGCTCATACTGCCAGTTTTCTGACAGCATTATGTTTAATCAGGCAGCTTCCTCCTCTGCAACTGGTCTGTCCTGTTTAACTAAATCTTTTCACCCAGAGCAGCAATAGTGTTTTGCTTAACTGGTGTGTTGGCAGGGATTACTAAAGATACCTGTCTGGATGCTGATGTGATAGGCGCTTGGGTCAGCATCTTTAACTTTTACTACATGGCTTTGTTGTTAGCTTGTTTATTTAAAATACTTGACTGTTAAATTTGCAGTCATGAAAAATAAGCTAACTAGCATCGAGCTCCAAAACTGTTGTGGGGGGAGGGTTACCCACTTGAAAACAAGCTAGAAGTCTTACAAATATTTGGACTGATTAATTCACCAGCTTTTCTTTACAGAGCTCTATTGTGCTATAAAGCTATTCATTGACCAAGAGAGTACATTGTCCATTTAGTGTTTTGTAGCTTGAGTCAAACAAAAGACACTGCCTCCTACAACAGTAACAGATGAATATTTTCACTGCTCATGCAGTTTCCTCTTCTAGCTGCTGGATCATCAAAAATTCTAATCAACTCTGATCTAACGCAACGTACTACATGGCATTCATCATCTGTTTTAGCCTTTAATGCACCATGCAGGTTTTAATCAAAGGTATGCAGCCATTAGCAAAAAAGAAAGACAAGAATTATGATGGTGTCCTAAGCAGAGCTCTTAAGCCAACATCACAGGCAGCAGATAAGTTCACCTCCCCCTGCTGAGTACAAATACAGGAGAATAAGATGGGTCTTTTTTTGAAATAATTGCAGGAAAGTGCCACTGAGGTTTCAGGGCCATGACTTCTGTTGTTTTCTCTCAGTATAACTGCTGAGACTTATTTGCTTGGCTTTCCTGAATATTAAAAACAAATGTTGGCACTGTAGCCTTAGTGTGGGGAGGGCAGCGTGCTGCTGGATCATCTACTCAGTTCAGTGTATGCCTGTGTCTTCTGCTGCTGCCAAAGGGAGCCAAGGGCATTGGCAGTGACTGGCAAAAGAGCCCAGAGTCTTCCCTGCAGCAGGCAGGCCTTTGGGTCTCTCACCTCATCCTAAGCAAGCTCCATTAGTCACCTTTCCTCTTTTCCTTAAATGCAGGACTAGCGGTGTCACTGTTGGATCCTGGGTAGAATTAGATCCACGTGCTCTTCTTCCATGCAAGCAGCAAACTTATCCTGTTTCTCCTGCATTTGGCCTCTATTCCAGCCCCCCTTGCTTCCCTGCTTGTTTAACCAGAGATATCCATCCCTAGCAGGATGGCAAGCCACCTCCTCCTGCCTTTGCCTGACTCATTACTCACAAAGCACCAGGGTTTCATTTGACTGTAAGGATACACATTCTGTACCATGTCAAGCAGTTTCTCCTCCTGCTTCCTCACCCACACCAGCCCAGTATATCAAAGCCGAGCAGCAACCAGCCACTAGCATGGTGACAGGCTTTGAATCCAGACTGGCATGGGGAGCAGGCACTGGTCCATACTGCAAAACTGTTCGATTTCTGCCTAACCAAGGAAAGAGTGAAAGTAGTCTTTTTGGGGAGGGAAGCAGACTGTGGACACAGTAGTGTGATCTTTCTCCTGCCACAAGAACTCATGAATGCCACCTTGCTGGAATTGGCTTGGGTGAGGGTGGCAGACCTGACACTCCCTCATATGTCTTGAGCAATCCTATCAGATTTGAGAGTTCACACCCCAAAGAAAACTGCAGATGTTTTCTCAGCTTTCCCCGTTGCCCACTTCTTCCTTAGTTCTGGTACTGGCAGTGTGGTTTCAGGTCCTGGCCTAAGAATAAGTGGTTGTGACCTGTGCCAGCTTGCAGTGTTTCCTTGAAGCCATGATGGCAACAGGGAATGAAACTACGTATAGTCCTTTGGCTGTGCCCCACCGAGCTGGTATGGCCTGAGTGGGGAGCTGACAATTACCCAGGGAGTCACAATTTAAATGAGTGATCTGGAGGCCTTTGGGCTTGTGAATCCATGCAAATGGTGTGTGGGTGGAATTCCTCCTCAGGCCTGCTGACGTTGGGGTATGAACTTTATGGATTATGTTGACTTTGGGGTATGCAGGAGAATTTCCCCATGCTATGGCAAATGTAGAGTACTTTCTGTGGGCTCAAATCCCCCTTATAAATCATTACCAGTAGCTCGAGCTGGCTGTGGTCAGACATTAAGAACTGGCCTTTCCAATGTGCTGTCTGGGGGCTGATTCTGCTCCTGTGCTTTGTTCGTTGTGCAGCTGCCGGTGGGGGACAGGGCTCAGTAGGACTCAATGTGTGCTTGCCTGCATCAGCTCCTGTGCTCAGCCTCCTGCCAGATGGAGGTCCCAGGCGTGCCTGGGCTTTCACACTAGCAGAAACCCTATGTAAATTGCTGGCTTTGATTTCCACATGGCCTTTAATGTGCAACATGTGCGTCTTTTAATGACCACCTCTGGCAAAAGCTTAATTTGGTTGGGGGTGGGAGGAATGGGTGCTTTAAATCTACCTGTGCTTCCTGTGTCTGGCCTGTGCCCAGCTATGCATGAGAGCCAGAGATTTTCCACAGCACCAAACAGTGGGATTATATATCCAATTTCCTATTTAACTAAGCTAAAAAATAAACAAGTTTCTGTTGTTTTAACCCAGATAGGTCACTAGCTTTACCCAGTTTCCAAGTATTGGTTCATCATTGCAGCGTATTGTTGTGAGTGCCAGAGGTGGATAATCAGCAGCACAGTGTTGTAAGAATCTGGTTCCAGGTCACAGACAAGTAATGAAAAAACAGCAGTCACAGAGGATTTGATTTACACACTGCAATGGCTATGTGATAGCCCCTTTTGCGAGGAAGAAAGTGTCCCTCTGGAGACCTCATTCTAACCAGCAGCAAACATTTGAGCTCCCTGGTGCTTCAGATGTCAATTATACCAAAGCCTCTTATTGTATAATGCAGGTCTGTAATAATAATACTGTCTGAGGCAGCAATAATAATGTCAAATGAATTTTCAAACAGTGGAGATGGGAGGGGGAGGTTGATCAATACAGCACTAATGATGGCCTTGTCTTTCACTGAAATAATTGTGATAGGGTTTATAGCACTTCCTTCCTATACCATGCTGTGCAGCACTGTTAGTTTACTACCTGCTGTTATTGCTTTTGTATAAAAAGGTGTTAAAAAGAAACGTCTGTCAAGTTTTAAGGCTGGGAGTCTTAATGCAGCAGGGTTGTTCTACCCAAGATGGTCTGAGGATGTGAGAGGTACAGCGCTCTCCAGGGAGAAAGGAAATCTTTTATTAGACACACTGACATAGTGAAGAATAAAGAAGCTTTTGGGCTCAGAAACCTGTAGTAAGGTCCCAATTTTTATAGCGGATTACTCATATTTTATCATAAAGGTACCATTGGAAGGACAGATTTTTTTTTTTTTTCAAGTGGACTCATTCTGTTTGCTTGGATATACAAAGGTATCTGCTTTGAGAGGAAATGTGAGTTCTTGAACACATAAGGATGCAAAAGAAAAGCTCTCTGGCACTATAGGAATCTTTTCTATTTATGTGACCCTATTTCTTGCCTGATAATTATGGGGTTTTCTCTGTTACTCTACCGTGTGTGTAGCATGCATACTAAGACCTGTTGGACCTATGGGAAGTCATATCCTCACATGCTCCTGAATGTTGGGGGAGAAAGCAGAGAAAATCCAATGAAGGAGGAAGACAACAATATACTGGAAATTTAGAGTTGGGGGCGTTTTGTTTTGTTTGTTTTGTTGTGTTTGTCTTTGGTTTCTGTGGGTTGTTGGCTTTTTTGTTTTTATATAATAAGTTCTAACATTTTCTGCAGTATTTCAGAGTTGCTTCATTTCTCAATATGCTGGAATGATGAATTCCATACTTTTTTTGGTGAAGTGAGAGAAATTGAAAGAAAATATAGCCAGGGTCTAATGATAAAAATCCTCTTTGTTGAAGCTCTTCATTACAGTACTTTTCAGAACAGAAAAGACAAACTGCTTTTGCAGAGGCACAAGTCCAATCTCAAACTAGAATCAATTGCTTTGCCAATGCCGAACACAAAGGATTGTTTGCAAACTGAATTTTTCTTTGTGTGTGTGTGCAAAACCAATGATCATATTATTATTTTTTTCTTTTAGAGAAACCCCTGCAGTGAAAAAACTGCAGCTGATTCTGTGCTTCCCATCCTGGTTTGCAGGAAGGCTTCTTGCTTCACAGTGTGATTTCTTCATAATAGCTGCATGACAACAGTATGCCAATATTTTGAAAAAAACAACATCCAAAGTTATAACGTGGTTGTTTATGTTAGCTACTCACTGCTGGGTGGTTTTGGTTTTTTGTTGTTTTTGGTTTTTTTTTTTTTCTTGAGGAAATAAATTTGCTTTTGTTCATAATCTTTTGAGGCTCACCTTGCTGCATACAACCAAACTTTTTATATGTCTCTCTCTCCATCTATGTATATAAATTTTGACAGGAGTAGAGGGACCTTCCCAGGCCTGTCCCTTCCTGCAACAAGTAACTGCATTGTATTATGCTTAGCATCAACCATCCTAAAAATGAAGAAAGGGTTTCTCACCTTGTTATATTTATGCAATATCTGCCCCAGGGTCACTTTTTTCCCTGAAGGTTATGATCTTTTTTCCTAATATCTGAACATATTTCTGGCTGACTTCTCCCTATGGCTGTGCCAACATTGTTTTTACATTCCTCTTTCCTCCTATCATAGACGTTCTCCTTGGTAGGTTTGCAGAGAATAATCGCATCTCTTTCCATGTCTTTTGATACTGAGGCAGCATCTGAAAATATAAGGTCATTATGGGGTGGCAAAAACTCACCCAGACATTCGTGTTTGAACCAGACATTGATGTTTAATCCACACAGCGGATATGGCATCTGCCTGGAGTCATCCTGACTCTGACTGCAGCATTTCGTCCCTTAGGGACTGGATCCCAGCTGAAGACCAGTGATGCTAATTTTGTGAAGATCCATTTATTTATTGGCAGTACCCCTCCTGCACAGCATTGCCTGGGATTCCCTGGTACAGAAAGCAGCTCCATGTAAGAGCATAGGCTCTACATGATCCAAGGAAAACAGTCCCACTTGCTAACAAGAGTGAAAGTAACGTAGATGCTGCACCGACTTATGTAAGTATTACAGCTGCCTCATTTGCTTATTTGAATCTCGCCTCTTTACCCAACACCTCCCAGTTGGCTGCTGTTTCCTCAGAAGTCTTTGCAGCTGACTGATATGTTGTAAATTATTCTGTGGTTTGTGGAGGTGTTCAGTATTGGTAATTTAAGCTGTACAGCCTGTTTGTTATTGGTCATGTGGCACGGTTTTTCTTCCCTGACTGAATGAGCTTAGCAGGTCAAAATTTTCTGTTGAATCCTCACAGGAAGTTATTTGAAAACTTTTTGCAGAATATGCAGAGTTAAAGATTTGCTGGCTCTTGCACATTTGCACTGGTATAACATGACCACAGAAATGCTGGCTGAAAGCTTGACGAGGGGCTGTGTATATAGTAGCACTAATTTGTTTTAGAGCATCCTACAGAAAATTACTTGCAGTATTCCTGAACAATCATGTCAATACATCAGCATAAAAGCTTCCCTTGACATTTGCTGATATGTATCTCAAGCTGACATGTGTCTCTTCTGAGAATATTTGCTAAATATTTAACCCAGGGCTGTAATGAGAATTTCTTTCCTACATATTATATATTCTCATATATTTCCTGATATCTAGTGTTACAGGATATTCCCCGGTTCTCTTGGTAAGATATTTCACCGTATCAGTGATGACATTTTTCAAATACAAGAAGCAGCATACATTTTGCAAAGCATTCTGCTTTGCCTCTATTTGCAGGTTTTTTTGCCCTGCTTGTTCACTAATTGGCAGCGCTGAGTAATTTGTAATCTGTCTTCCCACTGAACCAGTGAGTGTTCTGTGTGTGTATGCATATGTTTACAAAGTCTCAGGATTCATCTATGTGGCAACTAGAACCAAAGGAAATTCTGCATTCTAATTAATAATATTTTGATTAAGGTCTATTTGTAAACCCTAGTTTTCATGTAATTTAAGCTGAAAAAAGAAATCACATTTAGCTGTACTAAAATGGCTCTGAAGTCTCTGTCTCATGCTAACTACTGATGAAATGTTAAGAGTGTGATTTACAACTGATTTAATTGGATTGGTTTCATTTACCATCTAAACAAGCCCTTAAATGTTGCAGTGTTTGCCACCTGTTGTGACTCCTACCTTACAGAGATTTTTTGTTCACAGGCAGGAGAGTGTGCACTGTAATGAGAGAGGAAAAAGAGGGCTGTAAATGTTCATCTCAGTTTATGCATGCTATTAAACTTGGCCCTGGAAAATTGTGAAGATTCTGCTAGAATTTATGATAAATTTTAGTATGTTGGTGGTGATTTCTTCTAGCTTCTGACAAGTAGTGCCTCTACTTCTTATCAGCTGGGATAATTAATGTGGGAAAAGGTTTCTTTGCTGTAGTTGTGTTATATAATGCTAGCTGTTCTGCTGTTTCTGTACAGATCTAGGACTTGTAACAGGTTGTGAGCAACTCTGATAAACAATCTTGAAAAATATGAGGGATTTTTTTGAAATTTACTTGGGATGTTGGATTTTTGGTGTTGAGTCTTTGCCACAGTTCAAGAGAAATACACAAGGCAGAAAGGTTGAAACCAGAGAAACCCTGTGAGATATTTTGGCATAACCAGGTTGGACTGTTGGCACAAGCAGTCACCCTGCTTTTCTCACAGTCTTCTCTGCAAATGTAATAAGTTGAGTCTTCCTTTGCTAATGCCCTGCAATAGTTCTGTTCTATTTACCATACTGCAGAACAGATGGGTCAAAAGATATGATCCTTCCCTTTCCTCTCCTCAATCCTGGATCCTCCAGAACCTGGAGTTCTGGATCCTGTTCTGGGCTCCCCAGTGTCCAGCAAAGGGTCATGAAGATGATTAAAGTACCGGAATATCTGCCACTGAGAGAGGATGAGAGAGCTGGAGCTATTTACCCCGGACAAGAGAGAATGTGGGGCAGGTCTTTTCAATGTGCAAAAATACTTGATGAGGCAGTGATAAAGAAGACAGAACCAAACTCTTCCCAAAAATGCTCAGTGTAAGAACAAGAGCACAAACTGAAACACAGGAAACTCTGTGTAAACATAAAATACAACTTTTGTAGTCTAAAACTAGTTGAATACTGGAACAAGTTGCCTAGAGAGGTTGAGGAGGCTCCATCCTTCGAGTTCCTCAAAACCTTACTGGACCAACCTCTCTACCTGTCCCTGCTTTGGACACAGATATTGTATTAGACTATCTCCAGAGGCCCCTTCACACCTCAGCAGTTCCATGAATCCCTCATTTTTGCACTGTTGTCTACTTAAGGTAAACTTGATTGTAGACTCTGGTAGATACGTGCTTTTGTGGGGAAACTAAACCCAAACAGCAAGAACGAAAAGATCAGTCTGAACCTAAACTGAGATGGCTGAAGTCACACCACCAGCAGCAGATTTGGGGAAATATATGTAAAGAAATGCAGCAATCCAAAAGTAGGAAGTCATCCTCCTTTCTCCAACACATTTGCCATATTTCTACCATCTACTTCCTACCTCTTTGACTCCAGGTAATTCTTTACTTTGTCACTTCTCCTTTTTGATGTTCCACCCTTCTCTGCATGTTCTCTCTCTGCAATGTTAAATATAACCAGCCCATTAGGCTCACCGTTTTCTGCTGGGCCAGCAATCACAATTAAATTGTCCTACATTAGAGGCTGATTCAAGCAGAAAGCCCTAGTGGGACATGAGCTCAGTGGCAAAAGCCATGATCAAGGTTTCAACAGGATTTTCTCACAACCTTGTTGCATTCCTGAGATGCTGAGAAATTTGGTATCTTTAGTCACAAAATTCTATCATCTTATTCCGACTTTAACTTATTTCTTCGCTCCTTCCATTTTCCCCACTACTTAGTCCCAAATTCCCTGTTCTCTAGGATGACATAACCTAATTACCACTTCCTTTATTATTTCCCAGAGTTCTTCAAAATTATGGATCTTTCTGCCTACATACCACTGCTCAGCTCTTAACCACCTCCTTACTCTGTCCAGACTCAAGATGTGAAAATGGAACTTATTATTTGGGTGGAGGTCTCTGTTGCTCATATGCTGTCATCAGTGAACATCTCAAATTGCTTCATACATTGGTTTCAACAGCATTCTTCTTTAATGGCTTCCAGCACCTCTGTTTTCAAGCTTTAGTGGATTCAAGATGCTAGATTAAATTAGTAAATGGGTCTCTAAGACCCCATATGTTTATTGACTTTCATGTGCTCCCTCTCATTAAGGTTGTTTGTCATCTTCTTGTACTCAGAATTGTTATGATTAATCTATAAGGTAAAGAGTAACCTAGATCATATCTCCCTACCTTGGACATATTCTCTGTTCTCCCAGTCTATTCCTCCTCTCCTTTTCCATTCTTTCTAACTCTGGATGCATCTGTCACATATTTTCATTTACAATTTATATGTGTATTTTATATAGCTACGCAGTTTATATTTCGTAGTCTCTTTAAAATGCCTTATAATTGTTTTATTCCTCCAGAATAGACCCTCAGAATTTCAAAAAGCCAGACACAGTTTTTAGGATGCCAAATGGAGTCTTTAATTGGATGACCCATTTGTGCCTGCAAGTAATCAGGCTGATGGTCTGTAAAAACAGGTACAAAGGTATAAACTCTCCTCTTATATAGAGACTGACAAACTGTTAGTAGCATTACTTGGCATTTTCACTGGGGGTTTTTTTGGTTTTTTTTTTTTTTTTTTTGGTGGTATAGAGGCCATTAAGAAAGAAATAAATTCAATTTATAAATAGATTATGAATTCTACTGAAAAATAATCTGTCCATGTCCTCCTAATTCTCAGAACACTGAAGTTTTGTGTTGTTTGTTGTATATTGAAATAACACTAATTAAAAAGAAAAAGTACCAGTTTCTGGGCAGAAAGACTTCATTATGCTTGTAAAAGTGTGTGTATACTGCTGGCTTTAAGACATATATTTTTCTAAGAGAATATGTTTACATTTTCATGCTTTTAAAAGTTTTATTAGTATTAGGACATTGTGCCTAGCAGTGTTGTCTCTATTTTGTGAGCCTACTGAACCCCAGAATTATTGGAGTGTTCTCCAAGCTAGTGAGTAGCTTCCCTCTACGGCAAGAGCCCATCATCACAGACTCCCTTTGCCATGAATTTTCTCAAGCCATCTAGAAATAAAACCTATAATAGCTCAATCTCTTACTTGGAGCCCAAAAGCAATTTGTTCTGTCAAGGTAATAATGTGGAATCCTTTGACATACTTTTCACTTCTTGTCCTTTTGGCAAAGAGGAGGCAGGAAAATGTGGGATTTTTTTTTTTTTTATGTTTCTACAAACAGCAAGATTTTTCATTTCATTTGGTAGCAGCAAGGATTTCTGCTTCTGAAAGTTGTGCTGTGGGGAACATGCCCACTGACTAAATTGAAGCTAAATCTGTTATTTCTTCCTCTTTGGGTTAGGATATGCCACAGCTCAGAGACATGCAGGTGGAATATGCAGGTATGAGGGCATTGAAGGTAAAACCCAATCTTGGTGATAAAGCTCACTGAAAGAAATTATAAAGATTTTAGATTTATACAGAGGTTTGCATCAGGATGCTGACACCAATTCAATTTTGCATCCTTACCACTTTATAGATTAATCCTTTTTTTTTTTTTTTGGTCTTTTGAGTGGAAGATGTAGTGTATAGAACTGAACTGAAATGCTATAATTCTTGGTAGGACTGAAGATCCTGGAGAGAGAAAGACATAACTGTGGTGTGGCATAGTGTATGTAGGTGGGTACATTTGGCCTTTCCACAAGCTTCTTTCTGAAATCCCTTTTGGCTTTTAGTTCTCCTCCACAGGCAACTTGTAAACATTTCAGCAGAGATTACATTGCAGTGAATCTCTTGCAAATTAAGTGGGATTTGACCAAGTTAAATTCTGTTTCCAGTACTGGTTTAGATTTAGGACAATTAATTGCAGCAATGATAAAATCAGTGGAAGTTGCATGCAGAATGGGAACACTAGAGCAAAGGAATGAACACTATTGCAAATAATGGAGGCAATCATTGCCTGGAAAATGTAGTCAGAATTCTTCTGGACCAGAATCTATCCCAAACAATGTTCTTAAGTTGTTTAAAACTTAGTTAAATCAACACATTTTGAAATTGCAGGGGGATTTGAGTGTTTACATCATCTTTGTAGCCAATTGATTGTAACAGACTTGCTCTGAAAAAAAAAATTTATCTGTCATAAGGCTTCTCCCTTCCTCAAAACTCTTGTAATTCTATTGTTCTTAAAGCTATTTAATCACTTCAGCAAAATCAACATGGAAAAATGAATGAGGTCTGCCAATGGAAGGATGAGTTAGCAGGAACTGATCTATAGAGAATGATTTTCTAATAACTATCATTTGTCTCATGGCTGTTGTCCTCTGCTAAAAAAAGCCAAACAGCCTACTTAAAATTTCTTTCTAAAGTGAAACAGAAATAACAATAACAACCAATGCTCTCTGGAATTTTTCTGTTTGTCAGTCTAATAATTATAGTATCATTATCTGGATTTCATTAAATGTTTTCACAGTGCTGAAATAATCTTAAAATCACAAACACACACTTTTCACAAGGTAAATTACATTATCCAAGGTATATCTATACTTTGTGGGTTTAAATATCAGGTTAAAGCAAAGAGGCAAAATACTTCTTGTGAGCATATGCCTCTTCAGATGTCAGTATGGTTGCTGATGAATCTTCTGTTGGTATCTTCGCTAAAAATTGCTCCACTGCCAAGTTACACAGAAACACGAAGTCCTACACATGAGATGCAAAAAAGTGTTCAGAGGTTTTTGGGAATTTGGATCACTTTTATGGGTTGAGGTGGTTTTATTTATTTTTTTTTCTGCAGGATAATTTCTGCTGATTCAGTAAAGTTGTTGCTCTGGGTCGATGGTGTTGAGAATCTGAAAAATCCTTCCAATGTCTCTACTTTGTTCCTTTGTCCCTTCTATCTTCAAATCCAACTAAGTCACTCATGCTTCTGTCTTGTGAGGGGATTTATGGTTAAACAGTCTTTCAGGCTCGGAATTTGGCACATTAGACTCCTGTCCACTTGCATATGGGCAAGAGTAATGAGCTGCCTTTAATACAAGGTGGTCTTCAGACTTTTTAATGTCTACAAAACAACCCTAAATTACTTGTTAATTTGAGGGAAGCTGTGGATGGCAAGGCTGTCTGCAATTTTACTGTTTCTTTTGGTAGGGCTGGTTGTGGCCAGGTAAAGAAACATTGCTCCTTCAGGAACATATTTCAATGATCTGCTCCTTTTTAGAAGCTGCCAGTTGCATAGTCAGTCTTGTGTTTCATGTACATCTAAATGCTTCATTGACTCGTGCCAAGAGATGGAAACTAGCCCGCTTGTTTTAATACATTCCTGATGATTTTGATGGAAAATCTAAATGTGTGAAGAACACAAGATCCTGCCCACTAGCAGCCAAAAGGATACCATTTCACATTTGTTACTCTTGGGAATCAGAGGAAAAAACAAACAAACCGAAAAAACCCCGAACAAACAAAACCCAAAGCCAACAAAACAATAAGAACAAGGTCTTGAAATTAGAAAGAAATCAAGGAGGAAAAGCTGCAGTTAATGTGAGAGCCATGCATCATTGAGATCTTCCAATCTTATAGAATCACAGAGCAGCCCAGGCTGGAAGGGGTCTTGGAAGGGCCTTTTGTTGAGGCTTTCATGGGAGAAGGAGCCCAGATGAGATTATCCAGTACCCTGTTCAGAGTAGTGCTTCCTAGCCTGCTTCATCAGATTGTTGTGTCAGTGGCTTTTGATCTGGTAGTTACTCTTTTTTTATTGCATGTTTTTATATTAGACGCTTAGCTTTTCTTTGTAATTAGACATCGTGATTATAGTATCTTTTTATATTACACTGGAGTGTTCCTTTAATGCAGAAATCAAATAAACAAAACACTTAAATACAGGAAAAAAATTACAACAGTAATGCTTGGGTCTGAAGGAGCAAAGAATTGGGAAAAACCAAGTTGTAGTTATTGCTTTTGGCATCAGCAACACAGTTCATATTTTTTATTATCCTCCAAATTAGGTTTATTCATTTATTACAATTCAGTCAATGAATTAAACATAAAACCAATCCAGATTTTTAAAGACAGACATGTGTTGTAGTTAAACACAACTTTTTTGTTCTTGTTCAAATGCTGAAAAACATTGTTCTTCTTATGTTGTGTAAATGTTTTCTGAGGAAAGGGTTATGTGGGGTGAGGAGAGAACACTCAGGGCAGAAGAGTAAGTAGCAGATTATTTAAGAGCACAGAGCAGGGCCGTGCTGTTCCTCTGTGGCAGCATCCACGCAGTGATCAGCAGTCTAACGCCTTCCCTTTATCTAAGGAGCAACACATTTATTCCACGTGGTCTCATCTGGGAGTTTGTTTCAGAACAGTATTACCTTCCTCATGATAAGAATCTCTGCTTGTGAAATTATTTTGGAAAAAGGCCATCTGCTAGTGAAAATAATAATAATAAAAAAAATATGAATCCATGATTCAGATAATAAAACTTTGATTATTGCTCTCTTAGGAGGATGAATGAGGAAGCAACAGTCCAAGGAGCTGTCCCTGGAACGTGTTTTAGAACAAGCTGTTGGGATTGACTGTAATGTCGTGCAGAGGCTTGTTGTGTGAGGTACACCACTCAGCTGGCTCCCAGGGAATGAATCAGGTCTCCTTCACCAGCCTTGGCTCCAAGTGGTTCCTGAATGGGGTGTGAGTAGTGAGGAAAGAGATTCCTTCCTGGTACAAACACAATCAGCTCTTGGTGGCATCCAGTGGGTGGGATAAGAGAGTGCAATGGAACTGCCCTGAGGAGGCAAGTCCTCAGCTGTTTGCTGTACCCAAGATGGTTCAAACTGAAATGGTTTTACAGTAGTTCAGTAGCTAATGCATCAATGCCTCAACAAAAGCAGTAGTGCAGAGATGACATCTTATCAGTCAGATATTAGTCACACCTTCTACAAAATCCCTGATCCCATTCAGCATAGAATTCTGAGTAATAGAAGATTTCAGTCCAAGGAACACTAAAAGTTGAATGAACTCTCATTTTTACATTATTTTGAAAACTGGTTTGATTCTCCCAGTTACTTAACCAAGTATAAATCAAGAATAACTTCTGGAATGACTGCATTCCAGAGGAAGGTTAGCAAATGAGATAAATCCTCTACTTTGTTGGAGACCTGGGTGGAGGAGGACAACCATCCTTATAAGTGCTGTGTTTGAAAGTGCACAGAAGATGAGATACACCAGCTGTGTTAAAACAAGCCATTTTCATCTCACACATACATCCTGCAATTCTACTTTTTAATTTCTCGGCAATCACACTGCTGGAATCTTTTCCAGCCATTGAGTAAAATATATGTTTGTCTTGCAATTATGTAAATAAGGTAAGTGGTTAAGATTTAGATCTAGAATAATAATGTTAACATCATTGTCCCTTCAATAAAGAGCAAGCAAGCTTTGGATGTAATGTTATTTTTGCTCTGTATGTTCCATGCCACAGAAATACACAGGCAAACACAGGGATGATGTGGCGTCCTTATTGTATTTAAAACAATATTTAGCAGGGTAGCTCCTATTGCCTTTTACATGTGTTTGAAGGAAAGCCCTGCTTCATCAATGGGAATGTGTCAGAATTTTGCAATAAAGCATGCTATGTAATATATTTAAACACAGTCCAAATTAATTAAAGTGTAGTGGACGTGAAAGATACATACTCAATGTGACATTTCAAATAGGGAGAAAATATGATAATGAGCTATTTCCATGTGTTGCCATCCTTCTGGTTAAATAATACTTCTGTTTTCAATGAAGCCACTGAGCAATAACATTCATTTTTGGAGTTCCACAGTGGTTAGAACTGATTGTATACAGGCTGTAATCATTATCCTAATTCTGCCCAGGAAACCCTCTCTCTCCACCATGGAGAAATTTGGAATAAAAAGTCTCGTTCCAGGAAAAAGAATTTCCAAATAATCCTGGGCACCAGATCAAAATATGAGCTCCAAATCCGTTCCTTTTTCTTAATAAGAATCAGCACTTTGAAAAATGCTGCTCTGCAAGGAAATAATTGCATTAGTCAGCCTCTTGGCACTGGCGTGGGCTGGAGCCTTCTCTTAAAATGAGGCCCAGCCTCGCCCTGCAGTGCATCCAAATCCCCCAAAGATGCAAATAGCCCCAAGACCCTTGGCTTTGTTCTTACAGGCAGAAAACTAAAACGTGGGACAAAAGGAGAGAAAGTGACCTGGAAACACAGCCTGTCTAAAACTGAGGCAGCCTTGGGTAAGACAGGTATCTTCTAAGTGCTGCAGAGTAGGAACCAAAATAGGAACTGGAAATAAGAGGTTACTGTTCTCATGCTATCCTTTCCTTCTGAAGGATCTGATCCCACAGATGCAGGGCCTTTAGCAAACTGTATAGTCCAAAGGACTGGTGATACATGATTATGCATTTGCCTTTTGATAGGATTATAGTGCTTATGATCAGGACAACTCCAATGCTCAGGCCCTGACAAGCACTAACAAGATTACTTTCTTTGCTCTGTGCTGGAGACATCTTGCTTTTAGTCCAGAGAGTGAGCCTATGTGTCTTTCACTTGAAGGATTTTTAGAATCACACCAAAGTATTCCTTTTTATTAAGGCTCTTGTTATCTGATTTTCAGCAGTGAAAAGGCTGCACATCATTGGTGAGGGATGAAAGACACATTATTGGATACCAAAAGTACAATGCTGGAGCCTTGATCTACAGGAACAGAAACAAGACTTGTCTGGCACTGAGACATTAACCCTCCAAGAAACCATCCAAACTGACCAACACCCTGGAATTCACCAGGAGGTAGGTGTTGAAGTGTTTTTCACATGCCTGTTTTGTCCTAACATTGTTTGAACTTTTGAGTCGTCCACATCACCACCACCAGAACTATTTCCTTCCCAGCTGCTCTTCAAATGGACCAGTTGTAAGTAACGTAGTGGAGCCTGTAATGTAAACTATTAAGATTAGCGTGGAACAGAATGGACAAGTAATTCCTTTGTTCAAAGACTACCAAAAACCAGATTTATAAGACACTATTTCCAAGGTAGTTGTGTGCAAAACTTTGCATGTGAGCTCTGACAAGTTCTATTAGATACCCAGGAACTGAGTCCGTCAGTGAGGCTGATGAACAGAGCAGGCAGTCAGTGCCCACTCCCATCCTCCTGCTAATTGCTTTGTTGGCAGTGCATTTTAGATGTTCTATATTCCTCCCTCTTTGGGCTAATATTGTACCAATTGTTTTCAGCTATTCAGCTAAAGAACCAGAAGCAAATGCTCCTTTGTTGGCTGCTATTGACCTAATGGGAAAACACTATGCAGATGTAGCTTTCAGTCATCATCTGAATATAGTAGAGGAGGAAGAGACTTTAACCTGCTCATGTTAAATCTACAGACAGGAATGTGCATGTGTCAGTAGGGAAAGCATGTGACCTCAGTATGCTAAATCAGAGCTCACCAGAGCCCTCACCACCTGGTAGAGTCATGGATGGAGTCAGACTTCGTGTGATCAATCAAGATCATGTGCTCTGTGCATTAAATACAAGACTGTGCTGGGTTTTTCTACATTTAGATTTAGCTCTTTTGCTGCTGAAGTGTTCTAGTATTGTGGTCTCAGGTGTTACGAGGTGCCTGAACAAAGAACCATCTTGCCTTGAAGATGGTTGCTTCAGAAAGAAACACCATGGATAAAGTTGGGACCAGTAGGATCTGAGCGAGCCTCGCTGCTCTGGTGTGCACCTATCTGCCTGGCAGCAAACACCCTGAGGGGTAGGAGTGCTGCTGGAAAAGGGATTGTCATGAGGCCTCTTGTCCTGAAGAAGGCAGGGGTATCCTCAGGTAAAATACACAAGCCGTGTGTTTGGGACAAGTGTGGGATAATGGGCCAGTAATAAACCTAATGTCTTCTGTCACCAAAGAAAGAGTAACTCAGGAGCAGTTTGTAAATTGGCAGAGGCATTACAGATGTCAGTGTGAGATGTTTATGGCATTAAGGGTGTGAGAGTTTAGTACTGGTCTGAAATTTTCCTCCAAGGTGTTTTTTTCTGAAGGGAGAAAATATCCATTATTTTTTAAATTGATAGAGTTTTGTGTGAAAGAGACTCTCATCCTCACATTCAGAGTGTGCTCAGTGTGATAAGGGCATGTATATACCTGTCCTTCCTAGTCTTCTCTTGCTTCCCAGTACCTGGGCCATAAATCTGAGATTTAAATGATGCATGCCCTTTGCCTACTGCAGATCAGACACTGATAATTCACTACAGCATTTTCTGTATGTTTGTCCTCATGAACAGGAGCTACACTGCCTCAGGCTGAATGGCATTTGGCCCTCTGGCTTGGGTAGTTCGAGATCTCTGTTCTTTACCAAATAGAAAATACGAAAAAAAAACTTTTCATGGAATACTGGGAAAACAAGGCTTGCTTCTGATCAATGCAGATATCCCTGGCAGAGGGGTGGTGGGAGTTGATTGAACAGCAAGAGAGAAGATAGTGGGTTGCAGGGCAAACCCAAGAAAGCTGTTTGGTGCAGCAAAGGAGAGAGAACTGGTGGAATGATGCACGGAGGGAGCAGCATCCAAGAGTAGAAATAACATATCAGGTAGCAATGTTACTTGGAGGAAGAACTGAAGTGCCAGCTCCACAGATCAACAACTCAGACACATTAAAGAAACCAGCCCAGGAGAGGTTTAGACAGAAGCAACCCAGTTCTCTTGCATTGTGCTCCCAGAATGTGCAAGAATAGCCCTGAATTGAATAAGGCCCATTGGAGCACAGAAGGCAACTGTTAATAAAAACCTTTATGGGAGAGAGATGAGGACCAGGCAGAGCTGCTGGGCTCAGAAAAGGGAGGGTTGAAGAGGGGTGCAAGGGCAGCTGTTGATTTGGAACATTCTGAATGTGGGGTAGGATCTAGAGATTGTGGGGAGGGTATAAAATGGGTGAGACTGTAAGGAAATAAATCTAGCTGGGAGGGGAATGGGAATAAATAACACGGGACCTCTAGTAAGTAAGGGAGTGAGAGGACATGGTCTGTAGAGAACAGGCAGAAAAGAGACAGAAGGAGGGGGATTGCCTTTCTAATTATGGGTATCTGTAACTTTCCTGAGATATAATGGGCAGAGGATGACTAACAAATGGCTGAGTCACAGAAACCATGTGACTGAGATTCTAAATTCATCTGCTAATGGGCTTGAATATTCACACAAAGCTTAGAAATTTTCCTCTAATACTATTCTAGTGCAGATGATCCTAAACCTCCTATACCAAAAAAGCTTTCCAACTGCTATTTGGAAATATATATCTCAGTAAATTGGTCAATACTCATGTTGGCAAGCAAGTATATGACCTTATTCCTCTGTTCCTGGTGGAGAAAGCCACTTTTGGCCAACAAAAAAATTGTCCATTTTTATCTATAGACCCTTCTGCAAGGAGCTTTATATGGAAGGTTGTTTGAGCCTTCACCATAGCAATTTAGTAAATGATGTTGCTTAGAGTCAGAACAGTGTTCTGCCAGCCTTTGTAATGCAATTTATTAGCATTAACTGTCTACTACTTGTAGGATTTCCAAATACTTGATGTTTCATGAAATAAGGAGAATGAGTGTCCTCTGTTTCAAGGTGCTGACTACTGGAAGTCTTTATTTCATGCAACATTAATGCTGGCAAAAATGGGTAGAACCATCAAAAGAAGTTACTCATGTCTTCCACTCACCCTCCTCCTCCCATGTGACTTAGATTCAGGAACTGAAGTAAGTTAAAATTATCTGTTGTCCTGGGCATCATTTGATTAATCAGGTACAATCATAGTTGTCTGAATTATTTCATATAATATGTTTAAGGGAAAGACATAAATGTGAAATTCTACCCCCCCCCACCCCCCATCCCTGCCCCATTACTAAGCAATTAGATGATTTCTTCTCCTGATAGCAATTACTGAAGAAATACAGTCTGATGAAAGTCAGGATTAATGTCTCTCCCCAGCTGAGCTGGAGTTTCTGTGCACAGTTAGGGAGATTTGGACAGCAGTGAGCATTTGTGAGTACTGTTACATTAATGAAGTTTCCTTCCTTTTGACTTAGCAATCTCTAAGTTTACTTGAGATGAGTGAGTTGACTCACTTCTCCCTTACCTTTTTGTCATGGGGGAAGAGTAACAAAACAAGCAAGCTGGCTACTGAGGGCAAATCTAGAGCCAGCAGGCTTTTAGCCTCAGGTCTAGGACATTAGTCACATGCAAATCGGTAATGATAAATCAGTAATGATAAATCAGTGCCACCTGGCTCACAAAGCTGCCTAGGAAATCACCAAATGAAAACGTGATTTTTAAAAGTACACAACTAATCCCTCTCACCGTAGAGAAAGAGTCCTGACTTCTGCATCTAACAACATTTTTCAGAGCAGGAGATGGACTTTTCCACAAGGTTCCCCTGGAAGTTCCAAGGAATTACCTGACTCCTAGTCCTTCATTAGTGCTCTTCCATCCCTTTTTCCTAATAGCCAGAGAGTCTCAGCATCTGATGCTTTTGTGAAACAGCAGAGAGGAGGTGGTTCTGATTGTGTTTCTTTGTAAAAACTTTCACTGCCCCAATTCCCTGGATGGTACACAGTGCTCTGAGCTTCTGCCGGCACAATAATGGGTTTTAAACATTTCTGTTTAATCAAGAGTGAAGCAAATGTCAGAGATTCAATGTTCTAGATCAGCAGTTTCCAACACTGATACATCTTAATCAAGCAATTAGGTGCCTTTTTTTTTGTTATTGTTTGGTGTTTTCCAAGCTGGAGAAGGGAACAGATTTGCTGCTTTGCTCTGATGACTGCTAGCAGCAGTGTTTGTTGTTAACAGAGACATGTACACCTAACCACCAGTTGGCAGGTGTTAACACTTTGTTACTCGCTATTCCCACATGCTGAGGATTGTGGGAAAGCTGTCAAGCTCTCTGTCTTGTGTAACACTCGGCTTTTACAATAACAACAACAACATCAACAAGCTCTGAGCAAATTCAGAAGCTCTGTAGGAATGCAGCGATGCAGCACTAGCAAGGGAAACAATAGGATGGATTCTCCTGGCTTTGATGGGAGCTAATACGGGGCTTTGTGGAAAGTTTGAGATATTTCCTTATTTTGGCTTGGAAGCAGGTAGATGGAGGCTGAGTGCTTTTTTTTTTTTCTTCTTTCTTNGATGTTTTTTGGTGTTTTTGGGGGGTGGAGAGGGGGGTGACTGGCAAGCGAGAAATGAGAATTTTTTTTAGTATAGTACAACCCTTCTGGCAAGCTCAGATGTTCCAAGAAGAAAAGGCTCTGTGTGAGCCTTAAGTATTATTAAAATACTCCTTTTTATCTTTTTTTTTTTTTGCTGTCATCCAGGTGCTCAAACATAGTCTGCCTTTGCAGCCACAAAGTCATGG
>VWZP01001128.1:1958870-2064861 GCA_013396995.1 Dicaeum eximium
TTTTGGCTTGGAAGCAGGTAGATGGAGGCTGAGTGCTTTTTTTTTTTTCTTCTTTCTTTTTCATTACTGATATGGTCTGGTGTTTAGAAGAAACCAAGAATGCATTGTGTGTGCCCCAACATTTCTAGTCTGCCTCTGACATTTGTACTCGCCTATATTCGGGAAAGTAAGCCATGAATACGGCATACAAACAGAGAAAATAGCACAGAAAAGGATAGGGATGCTTGCTCTTTTTTTCCTTGGGTTCAGGTTTGAGTGTTTTGGGGGTTTTTTTTTGGGGGGGGGGTTGTTTGTTTGTTTGTTTGTCTGTTTTTNAGGTGCTCAAACATAGTCTGCCTTTGCAGCCACAAAGTCATGGTTTTATAGTTGAGTAATTCAAAGGATTGATTTATTACTGAAGAAGTGAGGTTTGATAGATTTTTGATTTACATGAAGACAGTAAAGAAGAAGGAGTGGGAGTTGCAAGGCAGCTGCAGAGTAGAGTACAAGGCAGAAACTTAAAAGAGCAAGTGGGCCAAGCAGTATGATGGATTAGATGAGCAACCAGTTTATATGGCTGATTTTAATAGTGCTGCACTGCATAATTGCACCCTTTCCTCCCAAACAGCATAATACAGATCACTTCTTGAACCTGCAGAATTATGCTCTGTGTGAGGAGGGTTTTAATGCACTTGCTTTTTGATGAGAGTGCTTCAGATGAAGAGACCATGATCAAAGGAGTGGTCATGGTTTTTCTGGCATGTAGGCTATGGCTGGGCTGCTTTCTGAGCATAGTTCCAAGTTTGGGATTGTTCTCCAGTTCATCTTGCATCCAAACTGAACACTCCTTGCACTATGGATGGGCTGGGTTCAGGATAGGGCATTTCTTGAGATACACCCGTGCTGACTTGAATCTGCCAATGCCTGTCCTGTCAAACATGAGGAAATGTTCCCTGACAGGTGGGTGGGCCAAGTTCTTTCCTGGAAAGGTTCCTACTGCATGACAAGGAGGCTCCATGGGATGGAGGAGACTGAGCAGCAGGTTCTTAACAATACAGTCGCACAGTCATATTTTAGTGGCTGCCCCCAGGTGTGTGTTACACAAGGCAGTGTTGACATGGCCCTGAAGATGGTGACTTTTAAGTGAATTTTAATTCTGGAATACAGGTTTGAGGTTACTCAAAAGTTAGGGGCTTAATGAAGTGGGATGTGTAAGACAGCTGCAGAAAGGAATGGGTGAAATCCCCTGGGCTCTGTTTTGCATTGGGTGGGATTTCAGTGGTCTCTCCCATCTTCACAGGTCTCTGAATCACTGCAGAAAGCAGTTTTTTTAATGGAATTAACATTATTTTCTTGACATGAAAATCATCCCTGTACCTGTGCACTGCTTTAAAAAGCCTTCCTGCTTGCAGAGCCACCTCCTGCAAGCTGGTTCTGAAAGATCTGTCTGCCAAACTCGGGGGTGAGAGGGAGGTGCTGGCTTGCACACATCTGCAAGTTGTATTTCCTAGCTTCAGATTTCTCTTAAAAATTTATTTGCTCTTGTTTGGCCACAGGAAACCAGTCAGGGGAGTCACTAACACTGGTAAGAGCAATACCTAGACCAAATATTGATAAACATCTGTTTAGTGTAGGCTTGGTCCTGAATTTGTTCCTGCACATATTAAAGGATACTTGTAAAAACCCTATAGAGAGAAATCTGGTCCCTTAGGGAAGCCATGGGGAAAGTGAGAGGAGAGAAGACTGATAATTTCATGAATGGGATTCATAAGGTGGGTTTGACTTCCACCATGCACCCTCTGTTGATTAATTAGTTTGTGCACTGCTTATCTTTAAGTGGGGACATGTAGTGTGATATGTAGACTTTTCAGGGTTTGGTTTTGAGGTGCTTAGGTGAAAAATAAGTGATTTGGTGCAATGAAATTGTAGGTTGTATTTGAGAGTATGGGCTCTAGGCTGAGAAAAGACCAAGTTAAAGGGCAATAAGAAGGCCCTTTCTTGAGACTGGAATTCTGTCCTCCCACCTGAAGGCCAGGTATAGCTGTGAGCACAGTCCCATCCACTGGCACTGGGAAAAATGAGTCATCCCACACTCTGCTGTGCAACAGGTTGGAAAAGATTCTTGCAATTCCCTTCGCGTTCCTCTGTTTCGGGCTGAGATCTCCCTGGAACATGGCAGTGGCTTTGCTGTGCTCATATGCCCTCCCCTGCAGTTGCTATTTTCTGCTTGTACTGTGGAGGTGCCTGGAGGACTTGGACAGAACTGGTTTGGGCTGTAGGCAGACCCAGGAGTCAGTGCCTCCTTAAGGATTAGAACTGTTGTGCTGATCCTGCAGACACAAGACCTATCACTTAAGCTACTTGCTTATATGAATTATCTGAAGGAATACAACTGAGCTTCATGGCTTCTCAGCACCTTAGCTGCCCTAGTTGGAGCAAAGTCATCAGCATTTTGCAGGGGGATTCATATTTAATTTGGATTTTTTGATCTCCATAAGCAAAACAAGGAAAAGATTTCCTGAACTTCTGGCAGGGTTTCTGCACTTTTTCCCCCCCTTCTTTAGCAACTTCATTTGTTTCTCTTTTTCCTTCTTTTTTTTCCCACCCCACCCAGCCTTAAACAGTGCCGGGAAATTCTGTACTTACCCAGCTGTACTGTCTGAGGAAAGCCAAGTTGTTGTTTTTCCATGCATCAAAATTATAATAGTTTGAAATTACTTATTAACTCTCTGAGTTTCCCAGAGAGAAGACATCATATATTTAACTGATATGCCCCTTGTACTTAGACAAAAGGCCAAAGGTTAGGGCAAGTGGATACACATGACAACTTTATCCAAGTCCTTGAGGATTTCCCATTGACTAAGTCAAGTTTCATTCTCTTTTTTTTCAAGTGAAAATAATTAACATGGCTCAAGTAAAATGGGTTGGTTTGTTTTCATTGCAGGTCTCTTCCTGGTGCAAACTCTGCAGTCTGTGGACAAAGAAGATACAGTTGTTACTCGGATGGATGCCTTGCCTCCAAACATGCAGTGATCACCCCAAATAGCTCAGCTCAAATAGTTCACCTCAAATTGGGTCATTGCTTGAGAATACATACTATGAAATAGTTTTAGGACAAGTTGATTTATATGTTAGCAAATGGATCAAATAAACATTTCCTTGTGCATAACCACTGCTGCTGTGTTGATGACAAAAATGTGTTACGGATGTTTCTGTGTCACTTCATAGCAGTGCGACTTTTTTCTTGCTACTATTACATGAAGCTCCAAAACACAGCAGTTATGTGGGTTAGTACCCTTTTGCTCTGCTAGGAGGGGAAAAACGTTTGTTTGGACTGGCAGGAAACACTGTTATTTAATTTACTGTGCTTTTTGGTGGCCATATTATATGTTGTGGGCTATGGCGAGTGATTATTCCCTGTATAATCGTGCAGCATTCACAAGCGTTCACACCCACACCAGGATGGTGAAACCTTTATCAATAACAACACTGTGACCTAGAACTCAGTATTATTGCATCTGGAGTTTCCAAAATGTCTGGGGAATGCTCAGGCAACAAAAAATGGTGCACTAAAATAGAATTCTGCATGAGAAAGCCTCCAGGCTGCAATAATATTTCCTCAGCCACCCTCACTGTTGGGCCCTTCCTGGCAGAGCTGGACCACATCCACAGGTCATGTTGACTTTGTCTGGATTGATGGTGTTTCAGCAGCTGTCCCCTGCTGCTTTCAGGAAGCCAGGTTTGGAGCCATTAGGTGAAACAGCCCTGTAAGATTAAGAACAAGTGCCAGTGCCTGGCATGAGCAGCAGTGTGATTTTATGTCTGAGAGAATAGCATCCAGGAACATGCATTGTACCCATCCCCATCTCCGGGTATGGATGACTCTCAGAGGGCTCCATAGGAAGAAACATGGAATTTGGGGGCAAACCTGGGGGAAGTAGGTGTCTGGTTCCCTTGCTCGTCTGACCCCACAGAGACCTCCAGCAGATGTGGTGCACAGCTCCCAAGTCATTGCCCAGCTGTTGCCTCACAACTGCATGGGTTCCTTGCTGGGATGAGATCCGTGCCCACCCCTGACACTCTGGTGGCACAAGAGCTGTGCTGCCCAATGCACTGCTTGCCACGTTGTGTCGGTTTCAAGAAAGTATCAGAAAAAAAATGGAAAAGGGTCTGAATTTCCCCAGAACAGGCAAACTAATGAAACCTGCTGAGGCTACAATAATGCCTAAGAAATCTCTCCCTTTCTCCTGTGTTTGTTTACATCTCACCTGCACTTTGCTGCCAGACTTGGGACTCGGAGCTGAAAAACAGTTTTTCACGCAGCAAGCTTGAACTGTAGGACTTGGGGAGTCAAGGAATGGTCTTCTCACATTCAAAGGTCATTCCTTGAGTACAGATGTTTCACAGACCTTTGCTTTGATACCAATTAATTATGTGGATTTTTGAATAGTTGGATCCTAAGTGGCAAATACTTGGATCCAGGTGGTAACTGGTACAGATAGCAGAAAGCGAAAAGCAACTGTGCTGCTTTTTTTTTTTTCCTTGGGAACTTAAAAATTCCAATCTTGCTGCATTAAACTAAGTCATGCAGAAATGCTCCAGCTGTTCTTTGCACTGTGGAAGCCAAATTCAGCATTTTGATGGGTTTTTTTCCTTTGTTTTTGGGAGACCAGTTGTGAAAGTATTTGATGTCTTAGGTAACAAAATCCTACCTGTACTCTCCTTCCAGTTATTTGAGTTTTCCTAGTTACTTTTTTAAGGTGGACTCCTTACAGGTCATTGTGTAAAATACCAAGTTCACCAGGAGGTAAACTGGTCAGCCTTCTTTCCAAGCTGGGATGTCCAACAGCACTGACAGACAGTTTAGTCTTGTAAACTCCCTCTTGTTTTTCACTGACTACTCTGATGGCAGCTGAACTCACAAGAATTTTGGTACAAAGCAATACAACACACCAGCAATTAATTCCTGTGCTATGCATTCTGTTTCTAGTAAGAACTTTGTTTGGTACAAAGTGTGGTGAGCCCTTCTCAGCTCCCTCCATTTGCAGGAAGAGACAATCCTTATTTAAATACTCCTAAGGGAGAATCCATTGACTTTTTTTTATTATTATTTTGAAAATTAAATGGGTCCTATTTTTCCTAGCAATTTTCAGGTGTGAGAGTTCTCTGAAATGTAGACGATATTCATAATGGTGTTTTAATGAATGCTTAAGTCTCTGCTTAACAGTGAGTTTCCTGCCCCTCACTTCCTTCTCAGTGCATTCAGGAACAGGAACATTGAGTTTGGGAGCACTTACTCCATAGCATTGATGCCTAGAGCAAAGTTTATGTTGTGGTTTCTGGATGCATGGTCAGGAGAACAGTACATGCAGTATGGAGCAGCTTGTACCTGAGCAGACGGAAGGATTGACCTAGACACTGGGTAACCTCATGCTTACATGCCACATGGATTAGTCCCCTATCCCTCTAGCAGGCATGGACTTTCAGTGCTCAGCTCCTGCTGGTTTAATGGAGAAGAAAGTGATCTGTATCCATTATCAAATTATGTAGAGTCCCTTCCACAGGGCTTGTAATTTCAAAGTTGTTCCTCTTGTTTCAGTGAAGCTATTTGAGGATTGATGGGGTTACTAATAATTTTAATCTAAGCCTTTTTAACTTAAAAGTTAGTCAGCTGTCATAAGGCTCGAGCCAGGTGACTGGTGAAGGTCACAGCAAAGTGACACGTGCAGCATTGTCTAGCCTGTTATCAGAGACTGCACCAGGCACAGTTCAGTACCTGACCATATGAGAGCACAGTAGTCTGTTTTGATCTTCATTTTCTCACTTTAATTGGGTGGCCTTTCTCATGTCTCTCCCTGCTTCTAGTCTTATTAACTTGTGAGTGTGGAACGGACTGGAGGAGATATCAAAAGACTGGGTACTTAAGATGAACAAAATCATGCAGCAGTTTATAGTAATTCAAAGAATATGGAAGCATTTGCACTTTCTGATACCACCTGCTTTGTGTGCCAACGATTGTAATGGGAACAAAATGCTTACAAGTTTCAGGAGAGGGGAAAAAAGGGCCTTTTTGTGGAAAAAAAATAAAGAAAAGGGCAGCAGAAGTTGTCTTGGGATGTGAGTGAAACAGAAACATTGGCCATGAACTGAGTGAAGGAGGTGGATCTAATTACCATGTAACAAAACAAAGGAAGATAACTTAGCAGGTGTTTGAATTGCAGATGCTAAGCCCTGCTGCAGAGATACAGCTTGGACCCTTGTAGGTAAATGTGGGAAATGTCAGTCCAGTCCTTTTTATGGGAATTGCCAGGATCACAGAGATACTCATAGAGAAATTAATCAAATACCATTATCTCCAGATATGTGTTAATAATATCCTTAATCTTCACTATATTTTCTCTCGGGCCTATATGCTGCATGAATATTTCTTGGCATGCCTACAGATCTCTAATTGTTTGTATTTTTGGCTTGCCTCAGGCCTACTTTAAATGAATGTATGCAAGAATCTTTGCTATGTATGGGATTATTTAGGTGCCATTACCATATCTGTGTTGTATTGTTTACCATGTGTCATACTATTAAAAAAAAAAAAAGGAAAACAAACAAACAAACAAAAAACCCAAAAGAAAACAAACAAAAAACAAACAAACAAAAAAAAACCCACCAAAAATCAAACCAAATCAAAGATCCAGAATGGAAATCCTGTCAAGTTTTTGATCAACATGATATATTGAGCAATCCAGTCAGTGATATACAAAGATGTTAGGGCTATATCTGCACACTTAAAATTCTGTTGGTTGAATTAAATGGTTTGTTCACAGTTGCTTAAGAGGGTGGAGGGCTGTGCCTGCAACTCATCTAGAAATGTCCAGAGTAGCTCTAACCTACCTTGTCCAATAGCACTGAGTTCAATGTGGACAGAAGTCTTGCCTCCGAAACTTGATAAATACACAAGGAACACTTCCTCTCAGCTGATCTTATTCCTTAGTCTGAATCATACCTGAGTTATTGTTTTGGTTTGCCTCCCTCAGCAGCCCTTCCTTTGGATCCCAGCATTGAGCATGTTGCATGAAGCCATGTTCTGTGTGCACTGGAGGGCCCTAGGTGCCTCTGGGGATGTGTAGCCAGTGACTTGAATGCACCTGCAGCAGTGGAGACTAACTGGGGAGGCAGAGGCAGACACAGATTAGGAAATTGGGCCCTCTAGGTAGCAAAAGAAGTCATGAAATACGGTGCCATAAAAATTCTTCTGGAGGGGGGCGTGCTCAAATGATTGGCATGTCTCTTTTGTGGTTTATGACATTTCTGGTGTCATTTCTGGACAGAGAATGGCAGCCCCATTTTTCAGTATTCAGGTTGATTTATTTTGTGTCACTGTCTTTGAGTTGGCTCTTCCAGACAGATACTTTCATGCCTTTTCCTTATTCCTGCACTGTTGCTCTGCCTTGCTCTTTGTGTGTGGAAAAAGAAGACAGGGGGAGAAAAATGTGCTGGTGGTGTTTGCCTGAATGGCACACTACAGGAACCAGATTTCTCACAGAACATTTGTGCCTGTGTGGCACCAGCACCCACCCAAAGTAGGGCAGTTGAGTGCGCAGAACAGAGCCAGCAGAAATCTGGCTGATCATGTCTGACACACTCTGATCCAGGCAGAGGTGCAGATGATTGGTGCTGCACCAGTGGCACACTCAGAAATGTTTTGCAATGGTCCTGACAGTGTTACTGTTAAGACTATGGCAAAAAAGATACCGAGCTGCATGGATTTGCCCCATAGAGTGTACATGGCCCTTGCACCACTAGCTGATCCCCCTAAATGAAATCATACCATGGTTAGTATTCCCGACTCAGTTCCTGTTGTGAATTCTCTCTGATGGGTCAAGTTGGACAGATTTCCAAACTGTTCTAAGTAGTTTGAGTGCAGTGATGTGCTGAGTGGCCTGGCTGCAGTCATGCTGAAGGGCATTCTCTTTCAGTTCTTCAGCATATAGGAGTCTCCAGCCCTAAAGCAATGGGCAGACTTCCCAAAAGGCAGTGAGGCAAGCTAGAAGAGTGGCTGCTTGCCATTTATTTTTGGTCCATTCAGGTTAAAAATCAGCTTTGCATGTGAAGAAAGAGAGGAGGTCTCTGTTGACTGCTTTTCAAGAGACTTTCACCTTTCTTCTCCTCACTTCTGCAGCGGGGTGTTGTGACTTTGTTGTGACTTCTTTTCCCTTTTACGTACCCTTGCCCCATCACAGACCTACCCTGTCTCTAAAACTATCACAAAGAACCTGTTATATCTCTGTGCCCTGATCCCAGTATCTTAACCCACTCTCCCTGTGCTACCCCACTTCTTTGTTTTCCTCCTCTTTCTCTCCATTTCACCTCCTGTTAGGCAAAATCTGTGCTCTGTGGAATAGAGGCTGAGCGTGGGCTGCGAGGAGAGAAAGTATTTAGACACCTCTAAGCGTAGTGTGTCTTCTTGACAAATAGCCTGGGGTTTTCTGGACGAAGAAAGAGAAACAGATCCGATCCTTAGCCACCACCATGGAAGTCTGTGCCGCTGCCGCACTTCAGGCATTGCTCAGTTCCCATAAGAGGAGTGGGTCGATGGGAAGGTTTCTGGGGCCAGGATCCAAAGCGCTCCCCGAGAGTCTCTGGGAGTGTCAGCAGATTCCTCAGCGAGCCAAGAGAAGGGCCCCAGTGCATGGCCGGGCTGGCTGACGGCACCTCTGAACTATGCGTGGGTTTAGCCGCTGTCACACGCGCAGCCTTCCTGTAAACCCGGCGTGCTCGCTCCGTCCGCTCCCTCGGAGCCTCGCCGAGGACACGGCTGTGGGGGCGGTGGATCCGCCGGAGGCTGGTGCAGAGCTCTGGCTAGCACGGTATCTCTGAGCAGGGAAAGGGAAGGGCAGGAGTTGTGAGAGAGGCTTTTTCATTTCATTGCTTTCTTCCCAAACCCTGTATCCTGTCTGTGCAGAGCTCTCAGCAGGCTCGTGGACCTGCACTGCCGTGTGAGGTGAAAAAAAAAAAAAAAGTGATGGAGAGTGAGAGAAAACCAAGGGAATCCATTAAAAAATGCCTCTGCTACCTCATTAATCTTTTGCAGCAAATAATATATGCAAAACTTGGGCTAGCAAAGTCTCCAAAGAATAACTTTTTTTTTGGTGAGGTTTTAACAAATTAAAGAAATAAATTAAGTCAATAGCACAGCAGGAAAGTGCTTGAGGCCTCCAGGATTTGTATGCTTTACCATTGTTCTAAAAATAAACTGGAGGGGAAAAATTTAAAAGTCTTTCAGTTGAAAAATAATATTTGCTTTAAGTAGCCGTGTTTGGGTTTTGCTCCCGCACAGTACTTCACCACCTTCCCTGGCCCTGAGGCTGACTTTTGGAAAAAGAAGGTGGAAAATAGTAGAAGCAGAGGTCGCAAAGCCATGTGGTGAAGGGAGAGGCATGCTGGGCGTTAGCGGGAAGGATGTAAAGCAGAAATTAAAACCCTTGTGCCTCACCCCACTGCGACTGCTGAGACCAGGCATGTGTTAGAGATTAGCAATCGGCTTACTGGCACCCTTAGGCCCAAACCAGTGGGAAAATTTCTGGCAGCTTTGGTCAATTTTGGGAAAGAGGTGGCTGGCACCCTCCCCGCTTGCCATACTGTAGACTGGTCATTATTTGAATGATCAGAACAAGGCTTCCCAGGTTGCCAGAAATCAGAAAAGTTAAAGGCTGCCTTCTGATTTTCCTTTTCCATTCTCCTTTTTGTAATTTGCAGTAGTGACCAGAGTGAACAGCATTACAGCTCTGTCTTTTCTTCTTCCCTTAAACTGACCACTTCCCCTCTCATCCCAGCTGCTACCTACTAAGATAGTTTTCCACTGCCTCTCCTCCCTGGGCTACTCTTCTTCCCCTCTGCTGCCTGCTGTCATTTTTTCCAGCTCCACCCAGGCCTTGCCTCACTCTCTAGCCTGTCCCAGAATTGGAAAAATGGCTTTTTAATCTTCGATCAAAAACTATAATTTTGATCAATGATCTGCGGGCAAACAGCATTCTGGAGAGAAGTCTAAATGATGGGTATGTGCCTAGCTTCCTACTACCTCTACTAGAAGAGAGGTATCATGAAGTTCTCCTACTCCAGCCATTGCTCATGCCGAAGCTGAATGCATGCACATTAAAAAAGGAACTAATTAAAAGATGCCCTCAGAGCTGCAAAGGCAAGGCTGTTGTTTTCCAGTATGTAACCTGCAACTTGACTGTAATTGCCCCGCTACACACGCAAATTCCTCAGTAGCGGGAATTATGTATGTACATGAACGGTATAAGGAACCACTCTGTTCTTCTGCATAGCTTTTTGTTGATGGACCTCTGATGGACCGCTGACTTGTCCTTCTAGCCTCAGTTCCCATCCCTCTAGCATTCTCTCAAGGGACTGGGTTACTGATTTTATGTAGATGACCTGTGCATGGAGCAATCCCATGTGCACAGCAGGAATGCACACATACAGACACCCTCATAGATGCACATGCTTGGCAATTTCAAGTCAGCAAGTGCCAGAACTCCAGCTACCCCTGGTATCTTCTGCTAGTCCCTGTGGGAATGTTTTTCTGTCATAGCATTTAATTACATATGCTTCTGCTCTTTTCCTCCCTTTCATCTCTGCCTTATTTCGTGCACAGCACGGGCTGTGCTCAATTACTGAGCAGCAACTCAATATTTAGTTTTCTCCTTACTGCTCACTGTGTGGCCCCTACCCTTATTGATGGGACAACAATCAAGTCCTTCTCTGATGAAAAAATGGTTGATTCCCTCATGAGCTTTTCTGTGTCCTCATCATTGCGTGCGTATCCGTGGCGACACAAGTAAGTTATGGTGGAACTTGTTCTGATACTTGTTCCCAGCCCCCTGATGGTGCCCACTTAGTGCTTTAATTCTTGGGATGGTTTTAGAAGAGAAAAATATGCCCAACAAAGCTGTGTGATTTGCTGTAAAGGGAGGTAGCTATTTTGTTTTTCTGCCAGTACATGTTGTGTTTTGTTAGGAAAGTTGTGAGTGAACAGCAAGGTATTTTATTCTGCCTGCTTCAGTTCTGAAGAGAGGGGAAAACTGCCCCATCTCAGAAGGCTTTTGGGAGGAGAGGAGAGCTTTTACAGGGGGCAGTGTGGGGCATCATATTCTACCCGATATGTACCCCCAAAACTGGAGCAGAGCTCTTGGAAAACTCTCGAGCATAGCACTGGGCCATGACATGCCCACTTGGCCCTCACAGAGCATCTCCTGGGAGCCAGCAGGAATGGTTCAGGACTTGGAGCTGAACACTGAAAACTGCTTGACTTAGGGAAGGTTTGGGAGCTCCTTAGCATGTGAGTGCAGTTTGGAAGATGAGGCAGCGAAGGAGTGGTGAGGACTGTTGCGTTTTTTTTTTTTTCTGTTCCAAGTTTTTGTGTTCTCTTTGTTTGCAGTTGCCTGAACTCACATCTGTGCAGATCCTAACCCCTTGGCATGCTTGGGCTGCTGACATTAAGGAAAAGGTTTGAGAAGACCACCTCAGAGTGCTGGCCAGCTTCAGAAGCAGTTGCAACTGCAACCAGTTTGGCAGCAGCTGGATTTCTTTGGCCACATCTGCCTGTGTTGGACACTGTTAAATCCTAGTGGCAGCCCTGGATCTGGGTCTCTGTAGAAAACTTCTGGCTCTTGCTGATTACTGTGCTGACTCCTGAGTATTTTGGGAAGGCAGGCTCTTCATGGTGCTGGCATTTTCACCTGAGAAGAAAGGGAATACATTTGCTTCCTGTAGGGCTGCAACAGCAACCACTGCCTGTAAGGAAGACCTGAGGCATTGTGTGGTGTTGGACTTGAGAGACTAAGAAGGATAATGCTTACTGGGCTGAGGGTGACAAAGAATAATCCCACTTTTCCTGTATTTTGCTAGTCAGCAAAGTGTTAAAGGTATTGCTGGTTGGATTGGACTGAGGCTAGATCAGTATTTAGCATAAACCCCTAGCAGGCTGTGGAGAAGGTCTTTGAGACAACAAGGGATGGTTGTAAGTGTGGGCTTATGTGTGAGGATGACAAACCAGTGAGGAGGATGCCAGATGCTAATTGAAGGAGAATAAGTGTTCTGCCATCTATAATGTACTGATGTTCTCCTTTCCATCACCTTAGGAGAATGTTTTGCGTTTTAAAGGCCAGCAGGGGTATCCAATCTCATACATGGTCGGAGGTACATGACCTGATCCAAGTTTTCCAGAACAGGTGACTAGACAAAGATGTGCACTCAGCTTCTTGAAGTGTGGGAGACACCCTTTAGCAGCCATCATTTAAAACATGACGAAACATATTTACATGAGTGATGTCTCAATTCCACCACTGTGGGAAAAAACAAATACTCATTGCCCTGGCTGCTGTGGTGTGCAGCCGAGGCTTGGCAGGAACTGTGGTTCAGTCTCCTCTGAATTGCCAGCTCTCTAAGCAAACTCTGTTACTGAAACGGAAGAATCTGTTTTCCACTGGGATTTAAAACAATTTGTGCTGAACACTGGGAGTTTTCAAGCTACCAGATTTTGAAATTGTTTTTGTTGAAACAGGAAGGAAGGGGATCCTAGGGCATAGAGATTTTGAGTCAGTGGTCTGGGTTTGCTCATCATGTGAGTAGAGGGGAGATCTGTGAGTGGTTTCAATAACCAGGCAGCAATATTTGTCAAGGTAGGGACAGAGATGCTGGCAGACTCCCCTGTAGCAATCACCACGTGAGCAGAGAGCAGCTGTGTTGTTGCATGTTCCTCTCATCACTCTGATGCCTGATTCCAGCCTTGAGTATCAAAAACCTGTAGCAACAGGTTTCTGGCCTTAGAGGGAGAAAGGCAAGGGAGTGGGCTTGCAAGAGGCTTATAAGGTTATGTCAGACTAGACAACTAATATTTGCCTTTGTTTCCTGAACAGTGTATACCAACTTAGGATGGGTTCTCTAGAAGTGACCATAGAATACATGTGACGTGGCCATAGGAAGCCATGCTATATTGAAACTGAGAAATGCTTTATGGCCAGCAAACTTAGAAAAAGATTAAATTTTTGTTAAAATATGGCAGCTTGGAAATTGTGTCTGGTTCAGAAGCAGAGCTTAAGCAGGGCAGACATGGGGTTAAAAAGGGTCGGTCTAGGTAAAGGATATTCCACATCTAGCCTTGGATTTGAGGCTGATTTCTGTGATAAGGACCATCTTTAATGTAAAGCCGAAAAGATATTACAAAGATGAAACAACTGGAAATAAAAGAAGCCTGGCCAAATTTTTTATTTACATGGGCCATGTAAATCTGTCAACTGAGCTGTAGTTAGTGATTTTTTTTTCCTTCCCAGAGGCAAAAGTAATAGCTCTATGCCAAAAAGACCAGTTTTCCCAGCAGTTACCAAAAGCAGCATGAGTTCCTCAATGGCTAATGTCACAGATGTTGCACCTGTAAAATTTTAGAGGGTTTTTTGTAAGCATCGATGTTGTGGACAGAAAGGGACCAACTAAACCCCAAGCCCTAGATAAATTTGGATCGTTATCTACACTTGATATCATGTTATTGTGATCTAGGTTCCTCTCTGCTTGATGTCCTTCCAAGATTCCGCTGTATTCATTTTATCCTTGACAGGCTAGTGAACATCTACAGGCACTGTATCAAAAGGTTTGCAAAGGCAACAGCTGAACTTAATCTTCAGATAAATTCAACATAGCATGGCCACATAAAAGTGGTCTCTCTCATGAACAGAAAAGTGAGGCCTATAGCTCTGGAAAGCTTTTGACTTCGATTTCTCCCTAGAGTGTAGTGAAGATCAAGTTATCACAGCTGTGATCCTGTAACACAGTGAGCTGGGCTGTGGAAACTCTCAGGTATATACCTGCAGCTTGGCTACTCAGAGGATTTTGAGGCTTGTGTTGTGAATGCCCTGATGGGTGGTATGCTGCCAGAGTTTCATGACTTGAACCTTCCCCAGCTTAGCCAAAAAAGAAGAAATGAGCTGCATATTCCACCCCTGATGCAGTATAAGCATACAAACAAATGTATCTATCTCTGCAGGGCCACATTCAGATGCACATGTTGGTTCCTCAGTGCCAGATCCTGCTATGAACTCTAGCTCTGCATGCTGTTAGAAATGGCAGAAGGAGACAGATATCTGTATCTCTACACATGCACAAGGTTTTATCTTTCTTTTTTGACCTGCAGCATATGGTGGTGTTTGCTTAATCCACAGAAAACTCACATACCCATACATGATATAACAGGTATTTTCCTCACAGCATGCAAACCATGGTTTTGAACTGGGCTGTATTTGTTCCCAGCTCCTCTCCATTTCTGCTGCATAGATAGGCAGGTATGCTTGGTATTTTTGTTCCTTTTTTTCTTTTTTCCTTCTTCTATTTTTTTTAATCCCCTAGAAAACACATAAATAATTCAGAACACATACTTTATGTCAACTGTTTCAATTATTTTATCTCTATAAGGAGGGCAGAGGCAAATCCCCTTCAAACAAGCAAGGGGAGGGAGATGCATTGCAAAATGATGGCTGGGGTTATGCACAGATATGTTTTTGACTGGAAAGCCCAGCTCAGAAATGTGATACCTGCATTTTAATGCTTGGGCACTGTGAGTTGCTGAGTGCACAAAAAGAAAGTTGAGGGCCCTCTGACAGTATCTGTGCAGTCCCTATTTGTCCATGACTTTGGGTCAGGACAGGCTTCCAGATGTTCAGAAATCCCACGCAAGTATGCTGTAACAAGAAACTCCATTGGAGGGTGCTAAATTTCTTGGCATTCCCTAGGAATTCAGCCCCTTATAAAACATGAAATTTGGGTCACTTTTTGTAAGGGGGAAGCCAAGTCCAAGCTCCTGAAGTCAGATGGAAGTGCTCTGTTGACTTGAAAAAGTTGGGTTGGACCGATAAGATCTCATCTTCCATGCAGATGTGGCCGTTTCATTTGCTTTTCCATCTCAGAGATTGTTGACTGATCAACTGCTGAGAGAATTCCTCAAGGTTACTTTATTTTTCAGCACACCTTACATACTCCCTATAGTTCATGTCAGAGCCCTAGTCTTTTTATTTGGAGATGTTCCCTCATGCCCCACTGACTGTGCTTCAGCATTGCTGAGAGCCTGTCCCTAGCTTCTTGCTTTATGCTAATAATTTCATGAGCTATATAATTTTGTATACCTTCTGACACAGTAGACTTAAACCCATTTCTCTTTCATCATGGTGATAATACATGTCACCACTACTTGTCTGCCACTCAAGTCCTGATATGCACAGCAAAGCTAAAGACAGCAAAACAAACCGGGTAATACCCTAGGCTGTTGTGTCCACAGCATAGAACACAGCAGGGCAATTCCATCTTTCAAAGGACCCATTCCTCAGGACTATTTATCAGCCCTTTTTCAAAAACCTGTTTGAAGAACAAATCATCAGTGTTGCTGTAAATATCCTGTCCCAGTATTTCATTTTTCTGCCGTTAGAAGGTTCCCCTCGTGTCCAACACAGCTGTCTTTGAGGTAAATCTTGTTTGCTCCTCAGTGGCCACAGAAGCAATCAGTAACAACCTTTTATGTACCAGATAGATGGGGGACCCTGTAATATAGATGCTTCTGCTGTGGTTATGTGGAACCAGAATTCTGGGAGCCTTTCTCTGACATACATTTTACTTCTGTCCTCAGAGAATTCTGTTAATCTCTATATTTTGATACCCCAGAATGGTGCTGTGAGGGTACATTCATTGGTGTTTCCCAGGGCATTCAGATACTGCACTGGCAGAGGCTAACATAGGTGAGCAGAGAGAGAGAGAGAGCAGGCAAACGTATATTAATCTGGTAAAGGACTGATATTTAACTCAGCAATGCTCCCAAACAGATGTCAAAAACTATATTATCAGCATGTCTCTTATCTCTGGAATTTTGTTTTGTGCTGTCCTACTTTACTGATTGTTTTGTGGTTTGTTTTGCAGCTTCCTGGAAAGGAGAATTTTATGAACAAGAACAGAAAAAAAGCCTGGTAAAAGTTGTAACTGGCTCTGCCTGTCTATGCTATGACAGCCAACAATATCACCTGCTGATGATTTACAGATTCCTGGGAGATGTGTTATTGAGTCTCAAAGAACTGGAACAAGAACAACTTGCTCAAATTGCTTCCCGTGAAACAGCATAATGTATCCACCCGCTTCATGATCTCCTAATTTAGGACACGTGTAGTCTGTAATGATGAACTGGCCAACTGATTATGTTGCTGTAAATCTCGCTCCCCACCTTACAAAACACCCCTGATTGACCCCTTTTTCATCATAGCTCAGTGCAGTGTTTCCAGTCCACTTCTTGAGAGGGAGAAAAATTGCACTAGCCACTTGCAAAAGCAATTCTCCAGAGTGAAAAATGCAACATTTTGTTGTTTTTATTTCACTGGGCAGCCTTTTCAAGTTCTGTGACCACTCTTGCGTCTCTTTAAATTGTGACCAGTATTTATTTATCCCTCTTCAAGCACAATAACTTAATTAAGGAACTAATCAGCAGTGTTGAACTGATCTTTCAACTCACCTCTCACTGAAGGAAATTTATGAATGCATAATACAAGAAATATCCTATTATCTAAAAAGCTTTCTACTAAAAGCATTTGGCATCTAAAAAGTAAGGCTTGGAATTCTGCACTAAATTTATAATGGAAATATGTGAACATTATTTATAGAGGCTGAAATGTACCCCAACTGAATATAACAAGTTTGTCTGGATTATTTATTAAACATTAAATTGTTACAAGTTTAAAGGATTGAATTGCATATTTTGGAGTCTGAAGGACAGATTGTAAAGGTATCTGTGTAAGAGAGAGAAGTTTAATGGTTTAGGTTGCCTCTTCTGTCAGTGGAGAGAGGTTGGCATGTTCCATTTTCTTAGGCACTTATCTTTGGATGGAAATTTATTGGCTGATCATCTCAGCAGGGCATTAACAGGATGTCTGTGGTTAGTCATCACCCCAATCTGTTATTCCCAGTTCCCTTGGCTTCAGACCAAGAGAATAGTTCTGAACGCTACCTGAGATGGAGGCACCTGGGGCAGAAAGGGACCAGATCCCAAAAGGAGAGCTCCCTCTGGGCACTCTTGCTCAACCCTGGGAGCTGAGCTGCTGCTGGCTGTCTAACAAGACAGATTCAATAGGACTTCCTCCTCTCCACCAGCCATGTGCTGAGTGAATGTCAGCACTAGAGGACCTAGTTCATAAGTCCCAAATGCCTTCTTGGGTAGGATAGCTCCAAGATGTTTGGCTCAATGGAGCCAAAACATTCATATTTCTGGACATGCTCAGCTGATGAATTTAAGGTGCCTGAGTAACTGCTCTGGAGAATTGAGTGGTTAGAGGGGGGACAGAAGATCCCTTGCTATCAGGCCTCTCCACCTATCCAAGTGGCACTGTGGGCACCTAACTGCAGATTTAGATCCAGTCCTTTGTCCTCCATGGATTTGAACAGATAGGTAGAGATAACAGTTTGTTCTATGCAAAAGAGGGCCTAAAATTTGGGTCTGATTGCTAGAAATAATGAGTGGCACATGGTGGCACATGAGAAGCCTGATTTTCTATGGCTTTGGATCTTGTGACTGGATTAACCTGTGTCTAAGAAGATATGAGCTCTATTCCAAGGTTTGCCTGCAGCTGGGGAACTCCTCAGAGTGCTTTCCTCTGCGGATTCTCTGGTGACTCTCTGGTGACTAAAACTGTGGTGAAAGAGTTCTTGTAGGTCTCTTTTGTTAAATGAACTATGATTATTTTCTCCCATCTTTCACATGATTTGTGGGATTTCATATTTTACCTTCTAGTCCTCTAGTAGCTGGTTTGAAATGTGCCAACAAGTTCAAAAGGCTGGCTGGGGTGGAGGAGAGAAGATAGATAGATACAGGCTAGTGCTTTCCTGAGAAAAGTAAAATTAAAAGGGCGTAGTGTCTGTCCTATGAAACTTCCTGTATCCCTAAGGGATGGGCTAAAGACAAGAGAATGGATTGAGGGAGGTATGAAACATTAAGGATTCACGTTGGAAAGAGCAGGTAATTCTTTTAGCAACCTGAGGAGCTCCCCAGTTCAGTTTGCCACTAACAACACTGCTGGGGTCTATTGAGCTTGCACAAAGGTATGATGCAGGAATTAATGTCCTCACACTTTCTGCTGCCCCATTTACTTGGTTATGTATTATATACTCCACATGAGATCCGTAGGGAAAAGAGAAATAAAGACAAAAAGAGAGGGCTGCCATTTTTTCCAGGAAGAGCAGATTGCAAGACTGTGGCATTTTTCCCACACATCTTGAATAGTTTTGTGCTTGGGCTTTTTGAGGAGTTTTTAATTAATTTATTGTTTAAGTAACTGTAATGAGAAGAGCCTCTGCCACACTGATTCTAATGAGGATTGCATTTGCTCTGAATCTTTCTCGTTGTGGCCTGTAAAATTTAAGTATTTTAGCAAAAATGTGCTGTGGCAGATTTCACTTATATCTGCTTAAATTAAAGATTGTCAGTTTAGGACCTAAGAAGCATGCAAATATTTGAGAGATATTTGACATTCACTGCTGAAATCATTGCACTAAATATCTGGCATCAATAACATTACTTGAGAAGGGTTACAAATTCTTGCTGTGTTGTACAGGCTGGACATTCTGGACTTAATGAAGAAAAATGCACTTATCCTTATGCGTTCATAAATAAGGTCTCCACCAAAATTTCAGCTTGTTTTTCTTCTATATTTTCTCTGAGCAGTATGTGACTGTTTGAGTATCTCAAAGTTGCTGCTAGGAGAACAAACAGTACCAATATCTCAGAAGTAGTTGGAGTAATAGCATGATTTAGCTGTAAAAGGAATGGCATTTCCTTATGTTCTCATCCCCTAGAAATGCAAAGGAAGATGGCGCTAAGCTGGAAGAGTCTGATGGAACCTTGGATGTTTGAACAGCTCCAGGAGATGAAGATTAATTTCCAGTGTGTGTGTATTTTTTCCTATTATGGGTCACTATATCAAAACACCATACTATATGTAGTACGTACAGCATGCAGACTTTCTGTGCTGAAAAGTACTGGCTTGTTGACACACTGAAGTAAAAATTGGATATTAAAATAGAGATGTTAGACATCTAGGTGCAATCTCAATTGTAATGTAATTGTAGTGGTACTTAATTGGCCATTACACAAGGCAGAAGAACCCAAATATTCTAACACTGAGACAGAGTCCTTGCTACCGATTATAGAGCTGCTTTCTTTTCTGATACAGGATACACTCCTTTCATTTTTTTGTTTAACCTTAGTCTGGTGGGTCTCCTACTGTTCAAAGGTTTTGAGAGCTAGGGAGAAGGAACATTTTCTTTGATCTCTGTTTATTTATGTTGTTTGCAGTAAGGCACAGGACAAAACACCACTTCCCCCCGAGAATTTTAGTGTTCCATTTTCCACAGTTCATTCCCCATTTCCTTCACAATCTGACTTTTAGCCATAATCATCTGTCTTATTAATTGTAAAACTTTGTCTTTTGGCTCTGCTACCTGTTCACTCTAACAGGCATCAGCTCCAGTTATTGTCCCTTACACATGCAGCACACTGCCATGTCCAGGTTGCCAGCTTTGAAGGAGCAGCAGCCTGCCCCTATACCAACTAAAGTCAGCCTAGGTGAAGGTCAGATCTGTCATGCTGAGCTATAAATAATATGAGAGACACTGCAAAGAACTTGGTGGGCAGAACACTGGTGGGGAAGATGGAGTTGACAGAACTGAGCCACCTTTTGTAGTGCTTGAACTTTATTGTAAGGGATATTGTTTTGTGTTTGAATTCAGGGCAGGTCGGAGTGGAGGTGTTACTCAATCCAGCAGAAACCATGTGGAGGAGTGGGTTCCTTCACCCTAAAACACTGTGCAACTCCAACATTTTGACTACACTTCTTCATGCCATGGACTCACCTCTCCCTTTCCTCCTGCTTGCCCAGTTTCAGGTCTGGAACAATTCCTGTTGGCAGCCTCCTGTAGCACCGGAATGTTGAATGTTTCAGGCTGGCTGGTAAATTTTCACTTTTCGGATAAGAAAACTTATATATAGAAAAATGAAATTTCATGGTAGTGCCCCATGTGCTTTTCAGAACTGCTGTTTTACTGTTGCCTGAGCCCCTGTTAGTTGAAAAGCTTAGGAGGGGTTCAGGAACTTCACACACCCAGGGTGCCTCTGCACTTTGTTCTCACTGATGGCATTCACTTAATTAGTTTCCTCTGAAGAATTGGACAGGCTTTCTCTAGATTTGGTGCTGCACATTAATGCTTATGCATAATGTGGCTTAAAGAAAAGATGAATTGGTGAGCAGTCTGGAAACCTGAGGCACATTGCCCTTTTGAGTAATGATTCTGCATATGGAAGGCAGAAGAAAACATTGCCATGGGGCCTCTATGACCTGTTCATGGGTAAATAATTATTTAGAAAACATTGATTTGGAATGAAAAGTCAGCTCAAAAGCCTGATGGTTATACCGCAGTCCACAGGGTTAATCTGGGAAGGTTGTGAAATCAGTCAAAAATCAAATTAATCCCTGAACAAAACTGGCCTGGTGAAGTTTTTATTTTGAGAAATAGAGAGAAAAACAAAGCATTGTTGATTGCTGTGGGTGGAGAAAAGCATCCTTCAGGCTTTTGACATTTTTAAGATGCAATGTTGTACATCAGATTAATTAAGCCCAATGTTCTATATATGCACAGGAACAACATTGTTCTGACTGGTGAATGGGTAAGTTCTCTGAGCATTTCCAGGATATGGAAGACTTTAAAATGGACTCATCTAAATTTTTATGGCATGCCATATAAGCCAGACAATTTGGAGAATTGGGCAAGGCACCTAGGAAGTCAGTGACCCCATGCTAATTTTTATTATCTTAGAGGTTTCCTTTTCCTGGCTCCTGTATCCCAACTGAAAAATCAGGATAATGCCAAGGTTCAACTGGCAGTGTCTGTTTTACTTATCTTCAGTTTAGAGTTTAGATTTCTTTGTAATAAGATATAGTTGACTCAATCGCAGCCCTTGTGAGAGGAAGATGGTTCCTTCTGCCCTTTTAATCCATAAGTGTCAGGGAAAAGGTGGCTTCATAGAAGAGGTAGGGATGGCAGAGAGGAAGGAGCAACTGCTTAGTAAAAGAGGCTTCTAGTGGGCAGGCTGGGACATAATGAATAAAAGCAAGAAGTGGATTCATAATTAAGTGTCTTTGGATGGGAAGAAGCAGCTTCATGAGGACCAGGACTGGTTGTACATGGCCTGGTCCAAGGATTGACTGAGTTGAATGAAACCAGGATAGAAGGCACCCCTGGCAAGCATGCAGTGGGCAGGGGAAAATGGATTTATGTCATGCATTTGATGGTGATTGTGTTTGACTGAGTCAGTCCAATTTGTGAAAAACTGGCTGGATGGTGTGGCCCAGAGAGTGGTGCTGAGTGGAGCTGAATCCATGTGGCATTAGGTCACCAGTGGTGTTCCACAGGACTCAGCCTTTGGGCTTGTCCTGTTTAACACCTTTATTGATGAGAAAAGGAGGCTCAGGGGGGACCCCATTGCTCTCTACCACTGCCTGAAAGGAGGTTGTAGTGAGGTGGGGATCATCTCTTCTGCCATGTATCAAGTAAAGGGACAAGAGCAGACAGCCTTAAGTTGCACCAGGGGAAGTTCCAACTAGATATTAGAAATAAAAAATAAATCATTTAAAGGGTGGCTAAGCCTTGAATAAAGTTGACCAGGGAGGTGGTGGAATCACATCTCTGGAAATGTTGGAGAGACTTGTGGCAGCTGGGGATTGGGTTTGGGAGTAACAATGGTGGTGCTGAGTGGACGGTTGGTCTAAATGATGTTCAAGGTCTCTTCCTGCCCTGATAATTCTGTGAGAAGTTAAGAATTCTCATTTATATTCTAGTAAAATCCAGTTGTTTTTTGTTCAAAAGCCTTTCTTTTGGGGGGCTCTGAATAAGGGATCTCATAACACAAGAAAGCTCTTTCATTGCAAGATGATTTGAGGTTATTGGAATGACAAGTACCACAGAAGTCTGACATAGTAGTTATTGAACTGCTGAATACTCCCTCAGGTCTAGAAGCCCGTTTCTTGTGCTCATATGCTGCTTCTCCCAGCTGATGAGAGCCTTGCTGAATTCTGCAGAGGTTGTAGGAAGTTAATCCTTGAAGGTATTCTCTTCTCCTCTCTTTAAGACAAGTAAAAGCAAAAGCAGTGAAGCAGTGAAGATTCTGCTTGTCTTGACCGCAATGGAAATATCTTCAGTCAACTAAACCATTAAAATCATCTTCTGTCCTTTGATGCCTATTTGTACCCACCTGTCCCTTTGTTATATCTTCTCTAGTGCTGAAGAGAAGGCTCATCTGCTGCTCCTGCCTCTCTGGAGGTGGGCAGCTCACTGCATGGTGCTGCTATGGAATGGTTTCCATCAACTCCAGGTCCCAGTGGGGCGTATAATTCTTCATAAATGGAAAGGCAATCTTCCAGGCTTTGCCCCAAAGAAACACGCAAAGGAAAATGTGCAATATTCAGTTTTCTTTCTTTTGATCCCTTTTACTTTAGATAATGCCTGTCAAATGCCTGTCAATAGTCCCAGTGAGATCCACTTTATTAGCACTAATAATTTACATGTTTTACAGACATAAACTTCTCTTCCTGCTCATTTCTGAAGAAGTCAGTACACTAAATTCCTAAAATACAGTCTGAGCCTACACAGACATCAAGATCTTAGTAACTGGAACATATTGTTTAAGAAAGTGGGAATTCTGGAAGTCTCTTAACACCCAAAATCACTCATTGATCGTAAGTAAAAATATTAATTTTATTAATTATGGCTATAGAATTATGTTGGACCCTTTCCATTATTTAATGCTTTAGGCAATGCTCCATGACACTTTGACCAACATTTAGGAAAAAAAAAAAAAGGCCCATATGTCTTTTTCTCAGAGCAAATAAATTAATTTTTATGGAATGGTAAGTGAAGGGTAGAACTGAATAAGCTAGTTGCAATGGAAATAATCTTTCAAAACATTGGAAAAGTTAGACACTTGCAATAGCATGTGGTCTAATTTCCTGAACCTGTGAGAAAGGACATGAATTATTATATAGCTTACTGCTGAACATATGCCTGATTCCTTATGTATGTAGAAAGCAAGGGTGGAATATGTGCATAAGTCAGGTGCAGCCTTTCCCATTCTGTCTCTTACAAGTTTAAAACCAAAGCAGACAATGTGATTGACAGGAAGACATGCCAAGAAGTGAGCCAGAGCAACCTAGAGAAGTCTAGATGCTTCTAAACTGGACTGGACAAGAAGAAAACTAATTTTTGCTAATTTCTCTAATTTGTAAATAGTTTTTATTGTATTTTGTTTAAAAACAACTTATCAGAAGCTTTGGAATTACCTTTTTTTCAGTGTGTATCTAAATGGCCAGTGTGGTAATTTTGCATATGAACCATACTCATCCACTGTTTCTTTGGCATGGCAGTCTTTCCCTAATATTCCTGCACTGCTTTCACAGCATTTACAGATAAGTTTACTGAGCCTTGTCATAGGGGTGGGGTCAAAGATGATGCAATGAGGTTTTTTAGAGAGGTTTTTTTTTTTTATTGGTTGGTTGGTTTTCATTTAGTCAGGAGTTTCATTTGTTTAGAAGTATTTTTTAAGAAAGAAACATATACCTGAGTTTAAAATTCCGGTAGAATCTTGGCTCCTTTAAGGTCACATCAAGGTGGGATCCTGCAAACACAGGTTCGGTTGCCACCTAGGGAATGTAGGGCATCCACAATTCACATTCAATTTACTGCTTTTATGTGAAAGGTTTCTGGATTTCAGAGCTGGATGGTGGGGTGACATTGAATACAAGATTGTGTAGCACTTTATAGAACTTTTCTTTTATTACCAGCTCGATAATCACATTAAGTTAGACTGAAAATTTGAACTAATTCTTTCCCTTGAGGCCTGGGCTATAATAATGGTAAAAATCTGTGAAATAAGATGAATACAATTCAATAATTATATTGATAAATAAAATGAAAATCAACTAATTGTGTCATTCAGTCAGTTCTCTGCCTCCGTTGTTGCTGCCTTTCTGCATCAGCGACTGCTAAACTTTTTCTGTCACACTTCAATAAATTTAATTGTGCAGAATAAATGAGCTAATTTTTGAAGTCACAGGCACTGTTTGCAAGATAAGGATGATGATTTATTGACCTCCTCCTAACTCCATAAGAATGTCACCCTCCTTTTTCCTGACAACCATAAAAAGGGGTTTTGTCCCTCTTCACCCAGCATCTTGCTAAATCCTACTTTGTGTATTTATCTTCCCATCTCATTTTCTTGAAATCTCATAATACAGCACAATAGATCAAAGATCCCTGCTTGAGTTTGGTGGCTATATAGAATATTCCAAATGATTATCAGAACCATGGGTAATTTTTTCTTTCATTTTATCCTACTTTTTTCTGATGATCTTTTCATTCTCTGTATTTGGAAGGGTCTGGGCTAACAGGAACTACAAGAAAAAAGGCACTGATTAATGCCTGTTTTTTTCTGGAAGCCATGTTCTAATCTCAGTCATGTTTCTATGAGTTCATATACCCTGCCAGGATGGACATTCACTCCAGTGCTCATTCACATTGATAGTTTGACCAGGAACACAGGTTAAAAGGCTATTAGCCATTGGGCATGCCTCAGGAAAAAGATGCCAGCTTTTAAAACTTTTGTTTCTGTTTCTTGGGCTTAGAAGATGAGAAGATGACACTGACTATCTTTTTTGTTGATACTGCCGCAATTTGACAGCAATGGGTTTGTTAAACTGACATGAAATGGTAGGAGTGAGTAGGCTGTACCCATTCTTTCCCACCTCTAGGATTTTCTTTGTGAGTTAAGTTTTGTTTCAGCAAAACATCCGTATGACAGCCACAACTACCCTTTTTCATAAGGCTGGATATTTTGTTCTGTTCTTGAAACTAAAGCCTCCAAATAACCTATATGTGTATGAAAGGGGTTGATTAGGTGCTGTGGGACAGTTGTGGTACAACTGTGTCTCTGTTACAGCAGACAAATCAGTTGTCATGCTGTAGCAAGGTGATCCCTCAATCTAAAATCTTGGTAATCTATTGAGTCGATAAAACTCTTTAGAGAAAAATTAAGATCAGCATCAACACATCAACTGTGTCAAAAAATGGTCTCAAAGTTCTCCCTCCCTGCCTCTGTCAAATAAATCCAATAAATTACAAGGATGGGGACACCTCCTTTGTGTATAAAATGGCTGCACAGCTGCACCAGGCTGTGCAAACCATCTCAGTGTGTAATGTGTTTCTTCTTCACACTGAGATTGAATCTACTATTCTTTGACTATGATGCTAGGCAACATAGTAGGTCAAATATATATGAAAGCTAGCTAGATGTGTACAAACCTGGCATCCTGGAAGTGCACAGTAAAAGACTTTTTATGGAGCCAGGATTTCAGCCAGGCACCTAGAACACAAACTGTGAGAAAGCTTTTTTTCATGTTTTAGTTGTTATATTGGACCTCTCCCTGCTGTAATTTTCTTCTAAAGAAGACTTATAACCTCCTAAATATTGCCTGTCAGGTGTTGGCTAGGTGAAATGCATCCTAGGGAATTGCATCTGGAGGAATCACAACATCCCACATACAGAGCAGTCCAAATTTCTGCCAAACTCTTCACTGTGTCTTAAACCACTTGCACTTTTTGTGACTGATGCTTGTAGCAAAAAGGCAGACCTAACCCAGAAAAGTCTTCTGCATCATAGCTCTGCCTTCCTTCAAACAAAAACTTATGCCTGATTTAACAGCCTGCCTGGGAGCTCCACACAAACCTAACACAGACAGCCTTTGCCAGATTTTGCTTTTTCTGGTAATTGCTGTCCCTCCACGTTTTCGCTGTGTAGTTTTGTGGTGTTTGTCCCTTGGTTGCTGTGGGTCACTTAATTTACACTATCTCAGGAACCTGTCAAACTGCACTGGAGTGATTATATTGATTTTGGGAGGAGCACTGAAAGCAAATTAAACCTGAACAAAACTTACTCTTTGGTGAAGAAAGCATTGCCAACTTTAAAAGGACAAAATTCCTCCAGCATGTAATGTTTTATTGGGCTGTAGTGAAATAATTCTGAGAAAGATTTCCAGTTCACAAAGCACTTCCAAAACATTGATTGACCTTCTGTTTCGTGGACCACTATAATTTTTCTTTTTGCAAACCAAGTTCCAACTGTCCTGCAGATTTCTTGCACCAAGAACAAGAAAATAAAGTATGCAATAAACCTTGGACATTGTGGGAGGTACAGATTTCTGAAAATGCTAAGCCTGATTCAGATCAACATTTCTAAAGCCATGGCTTCCACTGAAGAAGTTCTGTGTACTTCCTCTGAAAGGAAGAGGAAAGTCACTAGTCTTGCAAATAAAGTAGTGCTAATTTCCCAGTTCAGATTTTTTTTCTGCTGTGCCATTCACCAGATCTTAAATTGTAAGTAGATGAAAAGAACATATTTTATAATTAATCCAAATTGAACATATTCATCATGCTCTGTAAATTGTAACACAGTTCTGCCCTTCTTTATCCTTTTCTGTTTGTTTTCTGATTATGTGGGTATGACTGAGCCTTGCTGGTCTGCTCTGGAAGTGACTTGGCAAAATGCCACTTGCTTGTCACTCCAAGTCTGAATTACAGATTAGCTGAAGGGTACAAGCTTTGGTGAAGTAATTCATCCATAGATGAAACCAAAGTTAGGCAAATAAAGGCTTCTCATGAAAGAAAACCTATCTTCCTTGTTGCTGAATGTAGAAGCTGAACTTTTCAGGTGTGGGGATAAATCAGAACCAAGTACAGAGATAGGACTCTGGTGAAATTTTGTTGTCTTTCTAACATACCAGGCTTTTGGTTCATTCTGATGATGATGTGGAAGCCAGCTCCATTACCAAGGCCATGCATGGCCAAGACCAGGGTTTAGGTTTGGTATCTTCCTAAAAATATTGGGCTTTTTGTTCATTCTGCTGAATAAATGGAAACCAGGAAGCCAGGCCAGTTATTCAGGCAATGCATGGATTTGAGATGATTCTGTGTTCTTTGATGTTTGAAAACTAAGTTGGCAATAATAGAACCATCCAATTGTGTAAAAATCAGGAGCTTGAGGGTGTATTGGAGCCCAAGTGAAACAAATAGAAAAGAATGTCCTGAGATAGGAGTCATTCAGTGTCCATGACTGGCTTGGGTTCCTCTATTGCCAGACCTTTTCCAGTCGTCAGGACAGACCTAATATGATTAGATCACAGCATTCCCTATTTCACAATATATACTTACTGAAAGACACTTGTTTCCAGTTGAGAATTTTTTTTTTAAATATTGTGGTTTCGAGAGTGCCTTGGAATATTTTATATAACATCAGCCACTGTCCAGATTTGTCTATTGTACAGTAATTATTTAAATAGGGGATTTTGTATGCTACAGCCAGTGATTCATGAACTGCAGGGTATCTACAAAAGCAGGCTTTCATTGGGATTATGGGATGTAAAAAGCCTGAAGGTTTTTGCCTTTGATAGCAGACCTGCCATGGCATCCACATAGGGTTTGTCTAATAAATTGTATTAGTGCTGATAACTTCCCTCCCCCAACTCCTTACTATTCTGAAATGTTTGAAAGAAAACTGTTTCTGTGTGAATTATTGCAGTGGCTATCATTAAAGCACATGTTCAGCATGCATGCTGTTGACCATGAAGTGTAACAGAGAAGTTGAAAAAGTCCTTCAGAAATTACTTAACAGTGTGAAATTTGCAATTATGTGATTTCTAACTAGAAATAAGGGAGCTGTGGAAAGTGTGGGGAAGAGTACAGTTTGATGTTCTCAATGTCTTCAAGGGGATGTGATCAGTTTAGGGTTAGGTAGCTAAATCTCCCACCTGCTTTTGGAAATACCCTCAGCCACTGATGAAAATGGAGCTTCTGATCGATTTAGCACATTGTCTAAGTTGGCATATCGAATTATTTCAAGCCCACAAGAAGGAGAAGGATATGCTGATGACAGCATGTTCATGCCTGTGTGTTCGACCAGTGTGTTAGACTAGGGATCCATGCCAAACACAGGTAAGCCTAAATAGCTTTTTCCTTCTGTGAGATCCAGCAGGAACTGGACAAGGGGAATCATAAATATTATTATAATGGCTTGCTTCTTGATAAAAATACCTAATTTTTCCACGGGATAGAAGGTTTCTAGGTGAAATTTCCTTGCTGAATTTTCTGTCAGCCCATTTCTAAATGTCTGCATGTTTCATGTAATAAAGACAGAAACAGTTGTGTCGTAGTTGCCTGTGAGTTTTAATTATAGCCGGCAAAGAATTTCAGACATGCTGATGCTTGTTTTTATGTTGGGATCCAAATGGCTGCATTTTGTTTCCAGGGGCTGGGAAAGATCATTTTCTTAGTCATATTTCTCTGAGATCTAGAGCTGTGCAGATAAAAACAAAACCAAAAAAGAACCCTTAGTGCTATTAACTCCCTTCCTTCTGAAGTCATCAAAGCTCAGGTAAAGCGGTTCAGTAGAGAGTAAATGCAAGCTGGGGTATGTAAAAGCAGAGTGCATGTTTGGTACCTGAGATTGCTCACTGACTTTTATTACCATGCAAAAGGGTCATATCAGACATTAGCAGCAAGAAAATTCTAGATGTCCTGATGTCTAGCCACCCTTGTTCATTTTTGGCTGTGCCTGTTTCAGGCTGCCTAGTGCAGCAGCAGGTTCCTTGCTGTTTTAAAAAACTCCATAAAAATAGGAAGGCAGCAAGCAGTGAGTGTATAGTTGTGTTTCTACTGTGTATGTACAGACAGACAGCTGTACATCCTCGTAAAGGTTTGGTTTTAAAGCTGTCTGATTCTACTCTCACTATTCTCAGCTCTATTTTGCAGCACTTGGCCATGCAAAGTGATGCTCCCAAACAGGGCATTGGAGGAGACTCAGCTCAGCAAAGCTGCAGGTAGAGCAGAACTTGTTGCCGCTGTTTTCCATATGTTCCTCTCTATGGGGGCCTGACTGGACCTCGACCTGAGGAAAATGTGGAATGGAAGCTTAATGCAGAAGCAAGTCCCACCCCCAGGTATATGAGGCAGCCAAACTCTTTTGTTCTCATTCTCTTTGGTTTAGGATGTTTCTGTCCAGGGGGGAGGAGAGGTGTGGGTGTGTGTGGGTGTGGGTGTGGGTGTGGGTGTGTGTGTGTGTACTCCAGGAAGCACATTCATCCCTTGCTCTGCTAATTTCATGAACACATTTAATGCTCAGCCTTAATCTGCAGACTTAAAAAAAACCCTTCCCCCATTTCTTTCTTTTTTTCCTTTTTTGTAAATTTTTTCTGTTTTGTTTTAAGTTAGTTCACATTGGTTAATCATTTTAGAAATGTTTAGGTCTGGGATTGTGAAACCTTTGCTGGCAACAGTTTTTCCCCTGGAGTCAAGGAGACTACTCATTAGCATGACTACTTGCCAGCATGAAGGAGGGATTCACAATCTGGACGTTTGTAGTTTTAAAAATATGTCTCTATTTAGCTGATTTGAGCAGCTGAACAGGGCTAGTTATGTAAATCAGGCTGTCACACTCTGGTGTTTTACTTTAGAATGTATCTTCAGTGAAGAAATGTATTTTTGCACAACACACGCACACATATTTAAACGGCATTTTAGTTATCTGATTGGTGCCTTCACTTTCACATACAAGCATTGTGTGATGCCCAGCATAAACCAAGTCATTTGTTGATAAATCCCTGCTCTATACCCCTCTTAGCTTGCACACAGTGCCAAAATGTATGTGGGTCAGTATTGACAGAAAAGACATTATGGGCAAACTGTGCCAACCTCTTGGATGTGGGTAGCACTTGCAGGACATCTGTTTTTGAGCCCAGTGGGTGGAGGGGATAGAAGGTGAGGAGTTGGGTATGGTTAAATCTGCAGGACATGAAGGTGGCATGGCTGCACCTCTTGTTCCTGCTTGCAAGAAGCAAAACTCAGAGGAAGGAAGCCTGGCTTAGTGAAAGAAAACCCTGTGCTTTATATTACACTGGTTCCCTACTGTGTCAGTCACTCCCCCTTTTTTTTTCTGAGGACAAGTGAAACAATTCTGCCTCTGCTCTGCATGGCTAACAGCAGCAGTGACCTTCAGGCTTGCCACTTAAAGCTGGTGTGGGATCATCCCAGGGAAATTTCAAACCAACGCTATCTTCCCCTTTCCCTGCTGCTCCTCCACCCCACTCCGCTTCGTGTCTCCTCTGCAGCCATCAAGTCTGGGTGCTGGGCTGCTGGAGCACCAGAGTTCCCTCTTCTGTCTGCCTCTCCCTCCACCTTCCACAAAGCTGACAGGGGGATTTTTCATCTCCTCACTTTCCTTTTTCCTCTTTGATTAACTTTGGACCAGATGGCCAGTCCCCAATCTCTCAGCATGCATTTGACTGACAGGAGCCTTTGATAAACCTCATAAGAATGAAGTCATCTTCAGGTCACCTCCTCTGCCTGGCCTTTAGCATCCCACACATACCACCATTATCTGCTGAATAGGAGACAAAGGAAATTAGCTCCAATTCCCTATCATCCCCATTATTTTCACACTGATTTAAACAATGAGGCAATGAGATGCCCTTCACTTTCCTTGGAAAGGTACAAATGTCAGCTGTTAAGAAATGCAAACAAGAGGGTTCCCATGTTAATGGATGGGCTTCTTTGTAAAGCCATGAAGTGGTAAAGTGGATTTATTCACCGCCTGCCTGGAAAATGCTTAACACACTTCTAAACAAATTCTTTAATTACTTTTATTTTATACATAGTGTGGAGTGCTTGAGAAGTCTCATTGTTTTGGTCTGAATATATACAATGAGGTGATATACTGCTCTGTTGTTTTTCCATATGCAGTTATCAGCTGAAATCTTGGAACCTGAATTCCCTGATATACAGAAAGGTTTAGCTGTGTGTGAATCCGAGTACTGCGATGTAGGAAACTACCTCCAATTTCAAGTGAGGAAAGAAATTAGTATACTCTGGACAGAGGACCAAAGTGCATGAATCAAAACATCAACTCTCCAGAGATTTGTAAGCAGTAACCTCATGTCCACTTGGCTATTAACAATTTATCTGAGAAGAAAAATAACAGTACACCTTAGGAATTATTGCCTATAGGGAATAATGCTAGAAAAAGCATGCTAGAAAATATCTGCAAAAATATTTATTTTGATGTAGGTTTTTTCCCAAGATTTTGGTTTTCCACTTGAATTGATTTGACTGTCAGTTAATTCTGGTTTTTTGGCAACTGAAAGTGTCTGGATGATTTGGCACCTGCATGAAAACATTCTCCAGATCACTGGCACACCCAAAAACACTGCAGGAGACTAAATCATCGGTGGTCTCCAAATTAACACTTGGGAAAACTGGTCCCTAACTTGGGCAACATTAAGTGGTCCAACATTAAAATATAACTTGTTTTTTCTTCTTTGCTTACTCTCTCTAGTAAAGCAGTCAGCATCTTGCCTCCAAAGTGGGGGTTCCTACAAAGTCACCTCCTGATGTACAGTTGAAAAGTACCACACAAGACCATATTTATATATTTCACAGAGCACCAATGATGCTGGGAGCTAGAAACTGGGAGCTGTATTCCTGTTGCCCACTCTGAAACAGGAGCAAGGACAGTGTGTCTGGTCAAGAGACTGGTGAGGAATTCTTGCCAAGCTGCTAGACCTTGGCTTCCTGTGCAGTCAGCAGAAAGAAAAGTCATCTTGGTACCGAAGTCAGGCATGTAGAGAAGTCAGTCCTGCCTGCTTGATGCGTCGTGGCCCCTGCTCACCAGAAGTCTGAATCACTCTTTGCTTATTGACCTTAGATGCCACTGTAGTGGGGGTTTCTACATTAGACTCTTACATTGAGCAGCCTGAATGTGGTGGCACTGAAAGTGATGGTCTGTGAAGGCCTTTCTGTTGTTTTAAAGTCCTAGGTGGTGGTTGCCACATACCTTTGGCCACTGACAAAGTCTGGCCTTTTTCTTCACAGTGTTATCGCAAGTACTTCACTTCACCAGTGGCAGAGAGAATTCAGATGATTAACTGTCCAGGCTGATTATTGCTTCTGGGCACCCCTGGCTACCCTTCACCATGAACTCTGTGTCTAGAGAACGACTGCAGAACTGGAGCATGAGAGGACATCTAGCTTTTAAATAAAGACCCTCTCCATGTGAATTCAAACACACTCCTGCTGCTGAAGGAGGATGTTAATATGGAAGTCAGGCAGAACCTATATTGTTTTGCTTCGTGAGAGACTTTCTTCTATGACTTCTGTTACTGGTGTAAGAAGATCCATTCTGTGGTAATGCAGTAAATTATTCCCATTCAAAGCTGGGCATATGAACCCAACAGAATTCACTAGTTAAGAGAAGTCCTCAGAAAAGTGAGTTAAGCCTAATTAAAATATTAATTCTTCAATCATTTCTGCAAAAAATCAAAAGAAATGTTTGCTTCTTTTTTCCTTCTAGCTAAAAAGCTTCCAGTGTGGCCTGTACCATCAAAGTATTTCAACTGCTTAGCAATTATGCCTTGTTCCTCTTTCCTCTATATTCCATTTTATGGGCTGAACCTTAAATCACCATAATTTTATCGGTGCTGACAATAAAAGGACAGTCTTCTGCCAGCTCTCAAGAACCTGTAATTCATGTTAGTTTTTGAAGCATTTGAATAGCTAACACAGAAGGCCCAATGATTGCTTCCATTTGTCAAGTCTCACCTTTTTCACGTTGTGGTGTTTCTATCTTGACCATGGCTGACTTTTCACCAAGTTGCCTTTTTTCCAACCTTTGACAGTCAATCCCCAGGCAGGCAACTGGCTGAAGATGGGCACTAGGCTTAGCTAGCTAGAACGTGGCACAGGAGCAGATGGCTTCTGCCCCAGCAGCCCTGGCAGTATTTTAGCACTTCTGAAGGCACCTTTGCACTGCTAAGGGTGGGAAGCTCGACACAGTTCCTTGCATCCTGCGGCACGCTTTCTGATCGGAATCTGGAGGAGGAATTGTACTTCTGGCAGCAGTTATGAACTTGGCAGCCAGTCAGTTTCTTTTAAGGACCCTGCTGTGTCAGGGTGCAGATCAAGGTGCAAAACCAGTCCCCTGAAAAGCTTATTTTCCTTAGATAGGGAAGAATTAATTGTGCAGCTAACCTGTGGCAGGGATCGCAAACTGTCTGCAGTACTAAATATGTTTTTTTAAGCACCATTCTCTCCCCCAATTTGTTTTTCTCATGCAGCCTGTCACTACTTGGTGTGTTTGTCTGTTCATCTGCACGTGAATGGATCCACCAAGAAGATGGACTGATACTGGCACCAACGGAGTGTGACTTAGGTTGTGTTACAGTAGAAACTCAAATCAATCTGAAGAAGTAAGGACATGGCAAAGCTTCTAATCTCCAGGTTTTGACTTTTGGGGATTTTTAGGGAGAAGTATTAGCAATATGCAATTCGAAGTGAGGGGTTGAGGGTGGGGGGCTTATGCTTCCCATTTTGTTTTTAAGAAGGTCACAGTGAAAGCTTGTGATGGAATATTTTGCATGGCACTGCCTATGACAAAGAGAAAGACGAGGGGTTTGTCAGAGTACTATGAAAAGAGGGAAAAGATCTGTGTTAGATTTTTTAGGTATATTTGAAAGAATGAAATAAAAAAAAATGCTTTCAAATCCTCAGGGACTTTGCAATTTATCAAGAAAGACACATTCTTCCTAATGAAAGGTTACTGACCTTCATGAATGTGACAGTTCAATTACAGCCCATTCATATGCAGAGCAGTCGTTGATAAAGGATTTAGGAAATGTGACTAGCATAGCAAAAAAAAAAAAGGGAGGGGGGAATGTCTAGGAAATTATTTTTTATTGTGGAGTAAGAAATATAAATAAGATTCAGTCAGGTAGTAGAACCTTTTCTTCTCTGGCCCAGCAACCCATTAGATTTGCTTCAGTGAATACATTGACTTTTTCCTCTTCTTTTTCTACTAATATTTCTGTCTTTTTAATCCTCTGAACTACTAAACCTAACAAATCATAAAGCCCTTGGGGTGCTGAGATCCAGGGTTTCAAACATTTTTTCCCTCTGACTGGCAGAGAAAGCTGGAATGTGTCCTAATGTTTTTTTAAGTGCTTGAGTAGTATTTAAACTCTTAAATGGATGGAAAGTTAAAGCAGCAGCAAATGCACATGCACATACATGTAACCCCCCTTCCCTTTTCCTTCCACCTTTTCCTCCCCCTGCTTCCCCACACACACTGAGCTTGGCCTCTCCAAGGCTGTTAATAGCCAAAGCAGATATTGGCTAGACTCTCTGGAGCCAGCCTTCAGCCAATGGAGTGTGACACCTGTGAGCTGATGTTTGTTGAACTCCTCCAGGTGTAGGAAAGATGCTTAAATTGACATAAGGCAGGAGCTGTGAAAACAGGCGTGTGTGTCACTCATATATACACACAGCTCCCTGGAAGATCCCAAGGCCAAGTAGTTGCAAAACCACTAGAAAGAAAGGAAGAAAGAAAGAGGAATGTTTCCCTTGCTTTGAAGCAATCCCAGATTATCTGTTTATCTATCTGCATGCACACACACTCATGGATCTGGGTCGATGCACACATGAGATGTGCACAGAAATAACTTGAGGTGCACACGTACAAAACCATCTTGTGTCTCAAGGTGAAAGCAGACTGAGCACTTGTGGAGTTAGATGAGGACAATCCTGTGAGTAAACTCTCTTCACAGGTGGTCCTGGATGGAGCAGCTGTGGTGTAGGTTGAGCTCTCAGTACATCTTACATCTACACTGGGTCAGGGTTATATGGAAGGCATTGTCTTCCAGGGAGCAACAAACAGATTCCCTACTTTAACCAAGTGCTTGAATTCAAGAGCGGTTAGGTGGGTGTGAAGAAGTGCCAAACCTGCCTTTGGAAGTAAGAGACAAAAATTATTTCCTTGACCTTCTACTCAGTATCTGTGAAATGACACTGCCCAGGCATGAGGCTGAGATTTCCTGCACTGCCCAGGCAGGGAAGAGCTGCAGGGATGGAGACTGTGAGATCTCTGTTATGCTCAGAGGAGCAAGTGCAGAGAGCAGAAGTCAATGCAGAATACCTCCTACTTCTGTTATGACCGATGATGTTTTTTGGGAAACCAGAACCACTCTGAGTCCTTCACATTGCTGCACAGTCTCTGTCTCTCCTGGCTAGTTACCTTCTGCAGGTAAATTTCAAGCCCTATCCCCAGTGAATACTTTGAGCACTTTGCTGACTGGGTACTAAAATTTGTATGTGTTCTCAAAAAAGTTCCAAGGGGCCTGCTTGGAGGTCCCGTGGTTTTTCATCAGCAAACACCCATCGGTACCAACTGCTTTATGGTGTCTCAGCCTCTGTCGGCTCATTTGGGTTTAGGTGATCATTGTAGAGGAAAGAACACTTCCTTGTCCTTACTCTAATTTTAGATCAAGGGCTGGCATGGAACTGGCTTTGGCAGCATTGAATGATAATGTCTCATAGCAATGTATACAAATAAAGTAATCAATCTGTCTTTATTGGTACTTTCAGATGACTTTGAAATGCATAATTGTAAGGTATTGAATTATGGAAATCATGGTAGAAATTACAAGCATCCCTTTGGAATGGTCATAGTCTTACTTCTCTTTTAAGCTGAAGTTCATCTGATCTTTTTTGAAGGGCTTTTTAAAGCAGAATTCTTTGTTCTCCCTTTTGTTTGGCACCTACCTGAGACCTTCATGAGGGTGTCAGGAGGCCCCAAGAGAAATTAATACAGTATATTCCCACAGGGTCTGTTTCCAAGAAATCCACTGAGGCAGTGCAGCAGACAACCAAGCATCCGTCTGGGACATTCTGAAATTTTTACAACCTTCTTGCTTTTCCTGGTGCCCAGACTGCACTAGAAGCTCTGGGCAAGCTCTGACAATCAGATGACCATCTCCCTCACCATAGCTTTTAGCTGTCTCATAGGGTAGCAAGATTACAATCAAGACCCTTCGAGCACTGGAGTTTTCTAGTTGTATGTACACCACTTGCTTCTAATGTTGAAAAGGAAAAGAAGATAAAGGGATTGAAAATGTTGTCATTTTTAGGACCTCTTAGGAGACTGTCTGTGCTGTTAGGTTCTTTGCAGGCAGGGTCACAATCCAGCAGAACAATTAAACACTGAAATTGGAGCATCACTGTATCTGAACTGAGGACTGAAACAATTATATTTAACTGGAGAAAGCACAATAACTAATCCAAGTATATTCTATTAAATTCTGTATGTCATTCCTCAAATATGTTTTCTGCAACCTGCTGTAGTCTATTTGGACTATGAATGATGTAAAGGGTTTACTGGAATTCATCTGTGCTAACCTTTCTGCAATGTTTTGTCTTTGCCTGTTGTAGATAATGCCTGCCATCTAAGCTTTTTTTTTTTCCCTGTAAGATCCCCAAAACAAGACTGTAGAACATTTGTCACAGAAGAGCTCACTTTTCACCAGTAGTAAAATGTATTTAGTCTATTTACCAATGGCAATCTGATCAACTCTCATTTTTAGATACCTTCATTTTCATGACAGAATTTAATATTCAAATTGAGTTAAAATCCATCATTATTGAATGCAAAATAACAATTATCAGTAGCAGCAGCATGAGAACATTTCTGACCACATTAGCTTTGCTGAAAAATGAAGACTTTGTTTTCTGCTTACATTTAATTGGCAGGGTTCCTTCAAAGTTTACTCTTGGCCCTGAGACTTGGGAGTGCAGTCAGGCATGTGGCTGAGAGCAGTCCTAATAGGCAAGGCTGCATAACCTCACCAGCTAAAGCTCAGGGGCTGAGAGGGGGTTGCTCACCAGGGGAAAAACACAGCGCGCTGCCGCTCAAGCTAGCATGAACTTTACATACTGCACGCCTTGCTGATTGATTAAAAATGTAGTCATCCTTAAAGGCAAACCTCCCAAGGACTTACAGTAAGTCACAAATACAAAGATGGTTTTATGTTGTGCACTTTTATGTAACAGACTCTTCAGGGACGAAGACTTTGTTTGCAGTCAGTGTGAGTTGGTTGGTGGCTCCTGTTAGCTTGGTGGTTGAGGCAGGTTCTCCTCAATCAGCCCACGTGGAAACCAAACTGCACCTGAGCAAACACTGGAAGGTGGAGAAAGAATTGCTTTCAGTTCACAGCCACAAAAGTTGGAGTGACTTATGCATGTTCCAGTAGGGAAAACTTTCTGTCATAGCCGATTTTTTGATAAGATATGGCAGGAATTCATCCTAGTGGGGCTAGTAATCATGAATTTTTATATGGCTGACCCCCTTCTAGCTGGATTTCGAGGTGTATCTGGAGGAAAACTTGATCAGACTTTGTCTCTCAGTTGCTCTGGTGCCCTCAGTCAACTGGTATGAGATAACACACAGGAAAGCATTTGCATACAGTCCCTAGACAGCAAAAAAGAGGGATGCATGTGGCAGGCCATGAGCATCTTAGGGCAGGGTTAATGTCTTGTAGCCACAGCTTCTACTCAGCCTGGAAAGCATCAGGAACCAAACAGCAGGCCAACGTGCAAAAGCACATCGTGGTCTGGGAAGGAATTGGCCTCTGAGGGAATACTCACACTGCTGATAGTCACTGGATCAAATTATTGCTAGATTTCCTTGTGTGAAGTAAGGCTGGAGGGGAAAAAAGGTTTGTTTTCCAAGCAGATGTGATGTGCCACCACTGTGCCCTGGAACACCAATTTCAACATGGGCATGAATTCTTTCAGGTGCTGTTCATTAAAACTGTGGTGAAGAAGGTAAAGGCACAGAAAGTTGAGTGTTTTACTGTAACTTGTCTGGCCTAGTGCACACTCTGCCTGTAAGGGTAGACACCCCTCTGTCTAGTGTCCTACAACATATTGATAGGAGGGACTGGATCCAGAGAAGGCAATGTTGGCTCACATTCACAAAATGTTATAACTACATGCGTATATATGTCAAATTTGAAGTATTTAAACAGACCCCAATTCTGGTGTATCAAAGTGTCTAGAAAACACATTTCTTCAAAAGAACCTTTTCTACTTTGGAAGAAGCAAGAAAAATAGTAACAGGCAAGATATATTACAAAATCTGGGCCTCAATCCAGGAAAAGCACAAGTTTCCAAGATCCTCACATTTCTGTGTTATGGCCTATATTGAGGTCAAACCTTTTTAAGGTGCAGATTTTTCTTCTGGGTACTTCAAGAGGAAACAATGTGGGTTAATTTCCATGGTTTTTTTTGTTTTGTTTTGGTTTGGTTTTTTTTCTTTATGGTGTGCAATGAGATCCTGGGATATTTGTTTTTTAAAAGGTTGTAACTTCTTTTTTATTGCTGGATTCTATTCTTGTCTTGTCATCTAGTTTGCAATGAGTCTTGATGGTGCTTTTAAGGGTTAAGAATTGTGGATTGCCCTTGAAGAGGAAGGATACTAAAACTTTTACAGATTTTCGCCAACATGCTTTTTTAGCAATCAAAGAAAACCTATGAGAGCTGGAAACTTCTGAGTGTTTGCTCATCTAAACCACGTTTTTCTTTCCTTGTGGCTCATAATCCTACCAGTTTTCCTACAGTCTCACTATGCCAATGAGATAATTAAAGCATAAATTGCTATTGTCAGACAAGGTGACACTGGAAAAATATCTCTAAAATCATTTAAATGAAAATAAAAAAGTTGAGAAAAATACCCTATCATTTTGTCTATGACAGGTATGGCCCTTAAAGATTTTTGTAGTATAAAGAAAAATCTCCTCAGTGATTTCAGCAGTTCATCTCTGCTGATCACAGGAAGGGAGGGTGTGGCTGAGAGATCGCTCTACTCCAGCTATCATCCCCTTAAGAGAGCAAACTGGCACCAGCACAGGGTGGTATCCAAGGTTACTTTCCAATCTGTCTCTTGATTTCCTTGAGGGCAGTGCTGGGGTGACTCCAGACCAGCCTGTGTTCAGCCTTCCAGGGCAGTCAGTCCTGCCCTACTGGTTTGTACAAGGTAAGAGCAGATGTATACTCTACTCCTGTCTACCCCTGACCTTGCTGTGTAGACAGCAATGAAAATCCTTTCCACTCATCCCCCTGCCTGCCACAGTTAATCTTATGCATCCACTCCTTTTAACACTGCATGTGGATACATGCAAATGTCATTACTGAGGTGCTTTATGGCCTGTGAGTGTAAAGGGGCCCACAGGACTTCACCCAGGGGCACCTAGTGACCATTCAGTGGTGCTTTCAAAAAAGGAGGGGTAAGATATAATGGAGGTGGGTGCCTTTCCAGCCAGCCAGCTACACAGTCTAACACTGGTGGTACTTCCATGTTTTGCATGAATTGCTTACTGGGAGTTTCATGTGGCTGCTCTGTTATACATTAGTATCATATACATGCCATGTAAAAGCAGGCTTTGTCTATGCCCAGATATTGTTGGAACATTTACAGCTATTGACAGCCTGTGGGACAGCCAGCAATCCTTATTTTCAGCCAGATTTAGGGTTAGTAGGGAATGGGCTCTCTCATGATCCCCAGTGACTGGAGTAGCCCTGCAACCTTGCTAGGGACACTGTAATTTATAGTGAAAGTTGAAGTGGTGCAGAAGATTCAGTCTTCAGGTTTTAATCCTGGGCACTTTCCAGGGTCAAGTCTATGCATTTCCACAGAGATCTTGTTGTTCCCATTTTTTTTTTCCTGGCCTTTTCTTGAATTAAGTGACAGCAACTACTCTCAGTGTCTCATACTGAGTAAACTAGGAAGTCCATGCCTTCTACTTCTGCTTCATATCAAAGTTTGTTACCCATAGAATGGGTAACAAAGGGGGCTTGGTTTTTTTTTTTTGTTTTTTGGTTGGTTTTTTGGTTTTCTTGGTGGGGGGGGGTTGGTTTTATTTTTCTGCCAGAGAATGTGTGGGTAGGAAAACATCTAATCTGTCAAACTCTTCATGACTAATAAATATTAACTGCTTCAAGTATTCTAATTATCTCCATTTTTAAAAATCTGTGGCCAACTACTTAAATATTTAACCATCTGCCAAAAAGCACTCTTGGAGGTTTATTCTACAACATAAAGGCACTGCTGTTGAAAATGGAAACTTTTAATATACTGTTTAGATTATTATGACGTTGATTTTTTTTCTTCGTTGGTGAAGACAGTGTCTTAAATTTTTTCAGGGTCTCCACATAACAACACTCCCAGTCTCCTCTAAATATTCCTCCATTTGAATGTGCCCAAAAATCAAATTGGCAGAGAAAGGTTTAAAAACTCCCTGTGTTGGGATATTGGACAGTTGGCTAACCCATGTTGAAGGCAATGGAGCTGGCTACAGGATATGCCCATTGCCTCTTCTGTGAGATGCAATAACCAAACACAGTAGGATGGAGCAGAACAAGAATAATGATACTCATTTTCAATTCAAGGTTAGTAAAGCAGATGCATGCCAGCTGGGCTTCCAACTCCTGGTCTCTCACTTTCACTTTCTTTTGCATTCTTTGCTTCTCTTGATCTGGCAATGTCTGTAAGACATCAGGGGGAAAAAAGGGAGAGAGAGAGACTTTGAAATCCCAGGCAGCAAGTAGGAACAATCCAGACAGCAGGTGATATTTCAAAGCTTCAGGTCAAGAAGAGTCATCAAGCCCCGAGGCCTTCTATCGCTTCAGATCCCTAGAAATCTTCTGAATTCCAGAAGCTTCCTGACTTCTTTAAAGGTAATAATGAATAATCAATACTATATTTGATCCCTTGCATAAAGGCACTACAACAAATGGCACCGGGTCTTTTGAAAGAAAGAATAACATTTTGATCTTACATTGTAAAATTGCCATGCTCAAGACTACCTCCTGGCTCACAGGCTTAATTATGTAATGACATCCAGCTGGACTACAAAGGGCTCTTGCAGAAAGCCAGGCTCCTCTGGGAATAAAGTGTCTGAAAGGAAATGTTTAGGTTCAGAGATCCTCTGGAACAAAATTATGTTTCTGAGGAGGATCCTATGTTGTATCACTTTTATGGTGCCCTACTTAGGATAGGGCAATCAAAACAAGGCTATTTGCAATGTAAGAGACTCTGATTTTTTGGGGAGACAGTTGCACCTACACATGAATAAAACACTGTTTTATTCAGATTCTCTGAAGTGTTACAGAAGTGATGAATGCAAACTTAATTCCCTCCTTTCCTTTCCACCAGTTATATGTTGCCTCCTTGTTATATTAGAATTGCCTACTGATGGACAAAAGGTGAATTACACCAGCTTGAGCTGTCCCCTCACTAGTCAGGGAAAGTAAGAATGTCTTTTGGCTGTGGCATAAATGGTGTTGTGTTACAGATGCCTGAGCACACATGGACTTATGAATGTGCATTTGTTATCCAGCCACGGCAAGGAGCCCTGCCTGATTGAGGAAGAAACCCTGGAGAGTTGACTGCCTCAAGATGTTGAGGTAGAATTCATTTTCCTTTTTTCCTTTTCTGTTTCCTGGTGAAAGCTCTGAAAATGCTCATTTTATGAGTTAGGACACTGGGATGCCTGCCACACTGGGTAGTGTTTAAATCTGAATTACATGTGGGGACTTGCGTGTCTTCCTTGTTGTCTGGGTTGGGATATGTACATCTTTACTGGTCTGTATAAACAGTTGTCTCTTGTACATGATGAAGTGCTAAGTATGTGCAGCCTTGGGTCTGGAGCTTGAGATTATAGTATTCCCACTAACAGTGCACCAACAGTGTCCTACAACACTGCATTGATCCAGACATGGACTTCATGCCATTCCTGCCAGTAGCAAAGTCCATTGGTGCAGTGCTGACTCCGGTCGTGTGTTGTATTAATGGCTGAAAGCTCTGAATTCAGTGAAGAGGTAGAGCAGAGCAGCTTTGCTTCCCATCATTTTTGGCTGAGGATAAGGACTAAATGATATTTCACAAGCAGTGATTTCACAAGTTCTCCAGATGAAAAGTCCTGTTTTTATCACCTTTAATGAGACTGACAATTCTGTGCTCTGCTTATGAGGTGCAGCAATTACTTGCAGGTGACTTCCTTCATTTTTCATTCATGGTGCTTGGAACTCCCTGGGTGAAAATTAGACTGTATTGTTACAACTCTTCTAGACATTTCTAAATTTTAATAAAGACAGAACAGTTTTCTAAGATAAGAAACCTAGTTTTTCAAAGTCTTAGGGACAGAAGAGCTGACACCAAGCCTGGCAGACTCCTGTTAAATCACACTTCAAGCATGCTCTCCTCTCCCAGTCCTGTGTCTCCCTTGAGTGAAGTTTGCATCCATATCGCTACTAGAAACAAATATTTATGGAGGCAGGTATTGCATGGGAAGAAAGTACAGCACATGAACAAGTCCTAATGTTGGACCAAAGCTCTTTGTAGTTGGTGGGGACATGTACAATGACTTCACTGAGCTGCCATTCTGGCACTGTTAGCTTGAATGTATTTGTGCTTTTCAGCTCCTGCCCAAAGACAAAGGCTTCATAGCTGTTACCACTCTCCACTGACTGTGCTGTATTCTTAGCAGGCTCTTTTCAGTCTCTTGACTCCAGTTTTGTTCTTTCCCTCTAAACAAACTACTCAGATCTTTCTCTGTGAGTATCTCAGTTCAATGGATCATCAGAGGGGCTATCTTCCTAAAAGATAGATATGCAAAAATAAAATGTCATCATTGTAGAAATGGAATAATGACAGAAGAACAAAATGTAAAATATGTCTAATATATAAGCTGTATTATTTACAATTCAGTGTTCATTTTCTCCTGTTTCTGAATATGCTAAGTTTTTTCTTGCCCTCCAGGAAATTCTGGTATTCACCATCAGGTTTTATGTTTGTGTGTATGCGTATTTGTGTAGGGGTTGTATATATACATGGATGGGGGAATATGTAGAGAAAGATATGCCATAATTTGCTTTAAGGTATATTTATTGTGTTGCTGATAGCTGAAGCAATAAATGGAGGGAAATTAATATATAAAGAAACTGAGTTATTAAAGATTCTATGAAGCCAAAATAAAGGAGCTTGTATTGTCTTTCTGTTTCAGAGAAAATTCCATGACTGTGCATCTAATGGACTCTTGAAAGTCGAGACACCAATGTAGTGGAATGCATTGATAAGGAATGTAACCCTCTTTCGACTGGTGAGAGATTTCCTGTAGATGGTATCAGTAGGCACAGCAGAAACGAGATGCAATGTATTCCTTCCCTGTAAGAGAGTTGCAACTTTTGACTTCTGTGACTGAAATTTTTCACTCTCTTTTTATTGCTTTGCTCATCTGGTTATTCCACCAACTTCATGGCAGCTTTTTACTTAGGGTTGATTTACCCCCCTCTCTACATTTTCCCTCCATCCCCCAAGATCTCAGTTTTTTTTCCTTCATGCTTGGGCTGAAAGTGTAACTTTCCAACTATCAAGCATAACCAAAACAAAACTTCATCTAAATGTTAAACAAAAATCCAGGAGGGCTCAGTCATGCCCTCTAAGTCCAGATTCAATGCTTGATTCTGGATGGTTCCACCTGTCTTGAAGGAATCTTTCCCAAGAAATAGCCTTTCCCTTCTCTGTGATCAACTGTGAAAAGCACACCAGGCTTTTCTCTCACACTGCCTAGTCATATCTCTGAAATCCTGTTAAGACTAAAAGAAAAGTGCAAACAATTTACCAAAGGCAAGCTTTTCAGTAAATAAAAATGTATTTTATAAGAATAGGGGTAAAAGAGTTAAAAAAAGTAAAACATCGTCCATTCCAAGCCTTTACATTTTGAAAACATTGATTAAATTAGTTTTTCACAGTTTTACCAGCACTACTTTTAAGCTTGCTTCCCACGCTGTTGTGCAAGTTACTTGCAGACTGCTCAGGGATACAAATCCTCACCAAGGCTGACTCCTAGTGCCTCTGACAAATGCTCATGCTGTGAAAGAAGAGGCATTCAGCTGCCTTGGATTGAGCAGGCTGTCAGACATCCTCGGAGAAGTTACCATGAAAAGAAACTCCAAAACTTTGTTTAAAGTGAGGGCTGTTAATCAAGGCCTTGATGCTCTCATTAGACAGGGGAGGAACCATTTAAATTCGGGAAGCTGCAGTATATGAAAGTCATGAAATCAAACCGAACGCATCTTTTGCCAGCTGGTTTCACACCCCCAGTTGGCAATACACAAAGGTTTAGAGGGGGAATTAAATCCATTTTTCAACAGATATAGCTATTTTTGTGATTATCATATAGATTCCATGAGCTGCACTTTGGTACTATCAAGACAGGAAGGCAGCTGCATGAGAGGTGGAAAGAGAGAAAATGATTAAGATGAAATCAGCACCAACAGCTATCATGGGCAGGGAAAGCAGCGTTGGATCCCAGCCACAATACCTTTGCAACCTGGTTTGAATGGGCCTGATGGGATGCTGTAATGTAACCTACACTGAACAAGGTACGTGGAAAGCTGTCTGGCATGGGGCTCTATTTCAAAGAAAAAATACAGATTCCTTCCAGGCTCTAATTGTTTTTATTTCTGCTTGTTTTGCTCTTGGGGCTAACATTGCCTCCAATAAAATGAGATTAAAAAAGTAGAGTGAAATAACAGTCTAAACCAGATTCAAGGGAGAAGAACTTGAAGGAGAGATTTCCTCAGCATCAGTCTTTAAATCAGCTGAAAGGCCAGAAATAAATGGTGACTGAAGTTTCTCATCAGTCTGTGAGGTACAGTTCTGTTCTAATTTGATGTTTTGCTATTTCTTGGTTTGTTTGGTGTTTTTTTCCCTAAAAATCACTGGCCACCTCAGACCATGAAGTATTATTAGGATTGGAGGTGATTATGGTCAGGAGACTGCTACCTCATTCTGAAATGATGTCTCAACTCCCACCTTTATCAGCTCTTGGTGCAATCCTCCAAGTACAACCAAGTTTCCAACTGAAGAACAAATGTGTTTTGTCTATCAAAGGTCAGGACCAAGTCCTCAGCTGTGAACTGCAGGAGTATAAATACTTTCTGGCAATTGGACTTTTGTTGTCTGGTATGTCTTCCTAGCCAAAAATTGCAGTGCCTGCTGTTTCTGACAGCAATTTCCCCAACCTCTTTTGGATTACCAGAAATTCATTCCTGTGCAAAGAGCACATGTATCTCTTGTAGTCCCAATTTATGTCCTGTTGTGATTATTTAAGAAGTGCCTGGGAGCCTTGTAGGGACACAGTCATGAGATGAACTAAAGATTAGTTTCTATTTACTGCAAAGAGTCCTTAGAAAGTGTCATAGCAAAACACCCGTGTCAGGAAAGCAGCAAACAGCCGACTGTAGCACTCCAGCTGCCTCCACATTGGTCTGACCTGAGTGCTCAAAATGGCTCTGGCTGCACAAACAGGTGGAAGATCAGTGTTTTTTCCATGTCAAAACAGAGAAAAAGGAGGTTGAAAAGGAAATAATAAAAAAAAATGACCTATTGAACCTCTCTTAAAAAGTAAACTGATTTAGTCAATGAAAAGTGAAGAGTACCCATAAAGTCCAGGCATTAGTTTAGTGGTTACTAAATATTAGGGAGAAAAAAATGCTTATCTGTCTCATAAATGGCATACCAGATCTTGAAACTTACTAGGCTCCCTTGTACTACCCAGTATTTCAGAAGATCCGCCGTGTATTTGTTCTATTGAGAAATAGAAATAAAAATAGCAGGTCATGGTTTTAGAGGTAGGTTTTAGAGACTTCTTTTTAATTCTAGCTAGACTCTAGAAAAGTCCTTGTTAGTCTAGTCAGACTCTAGAAGCCTCCATTGACTTATCCAGCAAAAGGGAAGACAAATATCCACAGTCTCTTGTTGCTGGCTTGCCAGTTATTGAATACTATACAAAAACTGCAGATCAGTAGTACATAACCTCTTCAGAACCCATGTGTCATTCTGACAACTTTCCAGGACCAAGGGGGGCAGACCTAATCTGCATACACATTAACATAAATTTACATAGGAATTGAATTGGAGATGAATGTGCACAGTTGTTATTATTGTGTATTTACAATAAACTTCACTGTAAGTGTTGACAGCACTTCACAAAACAGAGAGGAAGACAAAACATTCTTTGAGAGTCAAAGAGTAAATGAAGCACCATTTTCCTGGTAATGGTTCTTCATGGCTTCCCAAAAATTTGGTATGGCCACAGGCATTGAGGAATGCAGCTTGGAGGCTCTCAGATAACAACTGCACTTGCATGAATGGCAAAATAAATCTGATTTTCCACAGATAGGAACTTGCTGTGATCTGTGGTTGGAGAGACTGATTTTTTTCAAGGACAGTGATAAGGATGGTGGAATTTCTGCATCCTCCTCCAACACTGTGTTTCAACATCTACTTTTTTACTGGTCTACATGAGTTCCACCTCCTTTGCACTGCAAGAGGAAAGGTTTCACTTATCTCATGTTTTTGTCTACTTGTTGTTTATACACTGGAACTAGCATTTGTGAGTCAGAGGTGTGTTCTGAGCCTGTGCTGGAAGAGGGGTTGCAACTGCAGATTAAAGGGCAAGATGGGGAAAATTTTCTATCTGCCAATACGGAAAAGTCAGTGCTGAGCAGTAGGATTCCAAGTATGACTCTTTCATTCTAAAAGAAAGGACCCCCTCTGAAAAGACTTTTGAACAGATGAGTTTTTGATGAGAAGCAGAAGGAAAACATTCTAAGGCTGATTTCCAACCCCCCAAAAATTAATCTGCAATGGGCACTGACATTTAAAAAAGTGGCCTGTAGCATCTCTGGCCATAGAAGATCCTGGGAAGCACTCCAAACTGCCAACACAATTGCTGGATAAGCCAGCCTAACGGACCCAGAGGGCACTGCCAGAAGAAATATCCCCTTTTGCTTTCAGCCATGGTGATGCTGTGCATTCATTACCAAAGAGGTGGAAGAACAGCATGATGTGCTTGAATAAATTGTTCGGCGTACTTGTTTTAGATCATGGAGTTAGCTGTTATTTAAGGTTATTACACTCAATGCCTTTTTTCTTTAGAAAGTGCAGAATAACAAGGAAAAGCATGTCCATGTCCAGCACAGGTCTCTCTATACTATGTTTTTTGGGGTTAAGTTGTTCAGGATAGGGAGGGAAATTAATTAAAGCTCAAAAGCATACACCTGTCAGTGCAGATAAATCTGATTTAGACCCAGGTCTGAATGTGGCAACACAGGAAACGTTTTTATTAGAACTAGGTGAATTCCAGCAATGGTTTGAGGGTCAGAAGTGACAGAGGTATAAAACAGAGTAAGCCCTTGCAACCTTTGTGGGAAATGTACCACTATGGGTAGCTGGTGTTGTTCAGAACATCTTTTGGCATGTTCTCCATTAGGACCTTGGGAGTGAAACAAAAGTGTCTGTGAGTTGGGGATCACAGTCCCAAGCATCTGCCACAGAAGATAAAAGAGTTCACCCTGCATCAGCTACTGCTCATATGTGAGTTCTTAGCCTGCGGTGAGTCTGAAGTACTGCAATTTATCCTAAACTTTTTAAACTCCAAGTTATCTCTGTGAGCCTAGATCTGAAGACAGGGACAACAGCCTTTTTAAATATTTCTCCAGGAGGTACAAATGTAGGACCTAGAGAAACAGGGCACTGATATGGTAGCACACATCTCTTTGTCACGTTTTCCTGGGCTGTTTGATTTGTTTGACTGACACGTGTCTTTTTGACAAGTTTTTCTGAGCTGATTCAAAAGCTCATCTTTTATACTGTATGATTCACTTTTCTATTGGTACCCTAAAAAGGGAGAATGAAAACCATCCTCTTGCGAATATTGCAACAATTGTTCGCCATCCTAAAACATGTTCATGCCTGAACAAGAAATCATAATATTATCTCCATGAATCAGAGTGTCCCAACTCAGAACTTTTGCTTACAAATCTTCTCATAAATTATTCCGCCAGTTCCAATTTTGGTGACTTGCTGAAGAGAATCTAGCTCATAAATTGATATATCCTAAACTGGGTTAGTGACAGGATAGATTATAAAAGGGCTTTTACTGCAGATCCCTAGCTCCTATACCCTGCTGCAATAAATACTTAATTTTTTTATGGTGTGTGAGAGAAATCCAAGAGACTGGGAAAGCTTTGGTTTGAAATACAGCATAGACTAGTGGTAGAATTTCCTGGGAGAGACAGGCTCAATTCTCTGGTATAAGTCAGACAGAAGAGAGAGCTGAAACTAATCTCCAGCCTCCCCATGGACAGATCCAACTGCAAATAGACAGGAAGGTGGTGAGATTTCCTCCGAGTACTTTCTGTGAGGCACCCACCTAGGAGACAGTTTCTGGGAACATGAATGTGGGGCAGAGGAATGCTTAGTTTGAAAGTACAGATACAAGCATCAAGCTCCTTAGAGCCCGTGTATCACATCTCCAGCAACTGAAACATAAGGTAGTTCCATCGCGTAATGTTAAGCATCTGTACGCTTAGTTGACCAAATGGGAGGGGTCTGGAAGACCTAAATTTCAATTCAAATGCCTGACATGGCAGCCTGTTACTTCAGCCTGTTTGGGAGTTTAGTATCATGTGCCTTTATTCTTGCTATCATCTTTTCAGCTCTTTCCCCACACTGGTATTTTGAGCCAACCTCAGTACCCACAGAGGGCTCCATGACCCATCCACCGACTGCTGAGTTTGCTATGAGACTAACTGCAACTCTGAGCCTGCTTTTCCCTCCCATCTGGCAGCAAAAATGAACTGCTGCTGACTGAATGACCACTGATTCTCTTGGAAGCAGAGCTGTACAAACAGCAACAGCCAACTCTGTCACCATTTGTGAGGATTTGTAGCTTGGGCCCTGAGACATCTGGCTGAGATATTTACGCAGTCCCGTACTGCACTCACTGAGGCTCTGCGTTCACATCTGGAGTCTAGACTGAGTGACTCTATGGGCTGGCCTTCGAGCCTCTGAACAGCTCATGTCCCTCTTGTTCTCCAGCTTGGTCTTTTTAGTGCTTTATTCATTTATTTATTTGCTGTAGGTGCTTCTATCTCATCTCCTTAGACATTCCTGTCACAGCCACGTGAGAGCTTTAGGGAGGAATGGCAGTGACTGACAGAGAGCAAGTAAAAGCTGGTGGGATGGGCAGGGGGAAAAGGCTGTGTTGTGGCAAGGCACCATGTCTCATGGGTGCAGGGATGAGGGATGCCTGGAGCTTGATTACGCTGTTTCCTCTGAGTTCTACAGCTGTGCTGTGGGAAATGGCAGTGCTCAGCTACACAGTTTGCATTCAGCACGTGTGGCAGGGAGCAGGGGTTTCTGTAAGCTTTTAGAGGTGGTTGAGCCAGGCCCACTACCCTGGGTTAGTTCATCAGGGAGCCACAGGTACCACCTGGGCCAGCAGAGCTGTTCTACCTCAAGCTGGTTGAAGTTGGTCCCCATTCATTTTCTCAAGCCTGAAAAGGACAAGGTGGTTAGTATTCAGTAGGCTGAATGTAATGATCTATCTGAGACATTGGCACAGGGATAGAAGATGCATCACAGGTCCCCTGGGAGAGACTTAGAATTGAAAAGAGACATCTTAGTTTAGAAAATTAATCCCTTCAGTTAGTCATATGTTCTGTCTCTGTGCTTAGTTTTGTACCATTCTGAACATGGGATGCTAATAGCCTGTGGTGGTGCTGTACTTTGAAAACAGGTGAATTCCTGGCTGATCTGACTGACACTGGCAGAATTAGCAGTTGCTGTTGCTGCCTGCCCTGTGAGCAAATCCTCTGAAATGGTGCTGCCCTTATTCCAAGCCTCAACCTAATTTCTTTCCCTTGGGCCTTTATTCTGTTAGTTCCACTTGCTCCTCTCTCTGTCCCATAGTCTCCTTGTAACAGTTTCTCTTTGTTTTAGATTTCCTGGTTGCCTAAGAGCCCTGTCGGCCACTACTGAAGAAATACTGCTAGAGTGTCAAGGGCTAAGTAATGCTGACAACAGTGGGGTTATGACCTGGAAATGCAGTGGAGAAAAGGAATTGGCTAAGAGTGAAAATGTTTGTAGTGCTTGAAAAGATGGGTACTATGGACGTACCTGCTTGTGTATCTTATATAGATAAGCCAGAATGTACATTAAGAGAAAGTCACAAACCACAGAATTACAGGCACTGAAATGCAGTTCAATTGATTCTTTAAAAGAGGGTGAAAAGGGATTTCAGATATTCTCTGTGCACCCAAAGCAGCCAGCAACAGCATGATGGCAGTTCTAAGTAAAGTGCCTTAATCAGAGTATATAAAAAGACTGGAATGATGTTTGAACAACATGTCCAGCTCCCAAGCATTGTCTCTTTCCTGCTATCAACGACACCCATTGTGCAATAACAACATTTGCACAGAGATATGTCCCCCTTTGTGCACGGAGAATATATTGAGGCAGCCATAGGGCTGCACTAGCCTCAGCTATAAAAATCCCCAAGGGCCCATCTGCCAGCTGCTGACTGATGTCGAGCTGCTGCTGCTGATAATAGGGTACATGTGCTGGCGTGGAGCTGAACCAGGCAATCTGGGGCACAGTCAGATGTGCTCAACAAGGATCAAGTTCAAACCTGTTTAAGAAGTTAGTTCCCGTCAGTGGTGATTTAAGCTAAGTAGCTTTGCTGTGTATTGGAAAGGACAAGGAATGCTCACATAGTCAGCTACTTCATCTTGGCTGTCACTGCGGTGATTTCAACACAGCCAGGGGAGTCAAAAAGACAGCAAACAGCTGAGATCTGTGGCATCCTAAATCATGCAGACACAAGGTGCTAAAGGTGTGTATCCATCAGATTTTTGCCTGCTTGTATGTAGCAGAATTACGCTACATATTTGACTTTCTCTTTCTGAGCAGTAGAAATTAAGAGGTGCGAAGACTTCTTTTAAGATGTAGATCACTGAATCACTGATCACTGTGATCATTCCACACTGAAAATGGTTATTGTTAGTGGAATGTTCAGGAGTATCCATTAGTGGAGTGCTCAGGAATGATCCATTCAGGAGTAGGCAAAATGTCAGTGTAGGTGGGACTAGAAAAAGCAGATTTTTTTGCCGTTGAGATTAATGTGCCGTCATTGGAGAGCAAACATAAATTCCCCCACTCTACTAAATGCTCTCACAGGAGCGGAAATTAAAAAATGATCACTGCAATGTTCAAGAAACATAAATACACTATTAATTAGGCAAATGAGCACTGTAAATGACATTTGTGTTAATGTCATGTAAATATATCATCAGTCATGTTCCTCCTAGAGATATCTCACATGTGCTAAGCAGGATATATCATTGTGTGAATAGTTCACACCATCCAGTACCACAGAAATTGGCTATATTGTTTTCCAGGCTTAGAAACCAGAGTTGGCCTTGTATCAGAACAGTCATATTGTGAAGTTGCTGAACATAGCTCTTTTGTGTTTCCCAAAATTATTCCATTCCTTCATCTGAAGAGCACGTTGCACAGCAGGAAACACAACTAAAGACCTTCCTAGTGATTATTGCCCTGGAAGAACTAATGCCATATTAATTCTGATGGAGAAACTGAGCTCCAGAGCAGCAGTTTAGCTGTTATTCAGCTTTTTTTTCTGAGATGCCCACTGAGGGCACCTTCAGGTAGATCCACAAAAGTCTTTAAACCCTAGGTAGACCCTTAAATTATAAGCAAAATACAATTTAAAGACTTCAGCTTGTTGTGTCAACAGGAGTTTGGATATTAAGAATAATAATATCAATTTTTTTAAAAGGCAGAGTAACTAAGTACCTTTCTGGCCTGGACAAGCTATGATGCTGTGCTATGAAGCACAGATGACTTCCTCCTGAAATAATTTGTTCTGTCTGCTAAACAATCACTTCATTATTATTTACCATTACTACTTTACCACTGAAGTGGCAGTTGAATAAATACAAGGAAAATGGTTTCAAGCTTGTTACCCTGGCAAGGTTCCCACTGACAACAATACTACTTTACCTTTGCATGGGTTAGGAAAACAGCAGGATCTAAACAGCTGGCCACTTAGTTGGGTTGCTGGTATTTCTAAACCTATAATAAGGCAGTGCTGAACACAAGTATCTTGTAACCTGAATACAGAGATCCTATAGCATCACTCAAGGCCTCTTCTAGGCAATGCATACAACATATGAAAGGAAGGTGTAGTCTGTAGTGCCACAAATCCTTTATGAGGATTATCTCTCTTATCTCGTCTGGCATCAGAGAATTACATGTAATATAGACACATAAATGGCATAGTCACAGAAAGATCCTTTAGGAAAAGGAAGCAGTGAGGTAGTTTTGCTTGTTTCTAAGCCAGAGAGAAGAGGCAAAGCTCTGCAAATGGCAAGCAGATCGGAGCTAAAGTTGTGTTTGGATTCAATTGGGAGAATTTGCCAAGAGAGCTGAGTCCTCACAGCCTTGCTTTGCACGCAGTCATTTAGAGCCATGCAAAGGGAGGCTTGTGCCTCTATTTCCCCAGTCAGCCAGTCTGCCTGAGTGTCAGGGCAGTGTAAGGCAATGATTAAACCCTGTAGTTCCACATTGGCCAAACAAAAGCCATAGATTTGAATAATTTGAGCTCAGGATAGGATTGCTTGATTTATGAGGCTCAGTTGCATACCTAAACAGATTTACTCATTGCAGAGCCAGCCTAGATTAATCTTTGGTAGTTCTCTCCTACTGCCTTCACTTATTTTTCTTTATAGGGCCCTGGTGGTTTCTCCAAAGACAAAACTTACTTAGTATGATGCAGTTTCCCTGCTTGTAACTTTTTTCCTTGTAACTCCTACCTATCTTGCCTCTTTTTCCATGTAAGAGACTCTAACCTAGCCTTGTACACTTCCTCTAGTTACCTTATTCCCCTCTTCTTCACACCTGCCTATAATCATATTTTTCTTCTTAAAATCTTACTCTGGCTTTTTTTTTTTAATTAACAATAAAGAAGATTTGTGCTTTCCCTTCTAAGAAATACTTACCAACCTCCTTTCTCTCTCTGCTTACCAGGTGATTACCAACCCTTTTCATCCTTTCATGTCTAATTGCATCTCTAACAGTACTGGATCTGTTGCTTATTGTCTATTAGCCAATGGCAGGGGCTGTCTTAGACCCTCTCCAGTCCAGCCTCCACACTTCTTATTTATCCCAAACCACTCTTGCCAAACTCTCTAACAATGGTGGAAAAGATGAGAAAGGACATGCTAGCATACCTTGATGTTAAAATGTTTATGTTTATATGTTTATATTCCCCTGTTTTGGGGAAAAATTAATGAAGACTTGCCACTGATGTAATGATTCTTTGATGAAGACCAGCAAAATCTTACATTATGCGAGTCAGAGTTCAAGAAGGAATTCCAGTATTTTCATTTATAGATGGCTCATTTCCTGTAGCTTTCACACTGTCCTTTCCACTCGACTGACCTCTGTCTGATCGTATACAATCTCCTTTATATTCCCTCTTACAGGATAAGTAGTTGGATATGCATAGAAGAATGTTCCATTTTCTGAAAGAATTTCTTGGATTCCCTGAAGAGATTAGTTCAAAATTTTAATTAGGGGCATTGGCAGAGTTCCCAAATGCTGGTATATTAGGCTGTGGTTTTAATTTTCATCACCCGTTTTGGTTCTTATACAATGCATAGGATTTCTGATGAGTAGTTTACTTGAAATGATGCATGTTTTGTCCCTCCAGTTTTTGTTCATTCTGTTAATACAGATGAGTCATGATTGGCAGCAATGTCTTGTTTTTTCCTTCCAAAGACTGGGGAGGTTGCCCAATATTCTGAGGACAATTGTCCAAAAGATGTCAAAGTTTGAAGTGACCAGTAAAAGTTCCACTAAAACTCTGGAAGGCATACAGGATGCAAGTGTCATTAATTAAGCTCTAAAAACCTACAGTGCTGTGGGAACCTGGCATAAAATACACAAGCAGAACTTTGTTTGCAACTTCCTTCTATTTAGGAATTCATTAAAGAGCTGAAGCATTTGCAGAGATTTCAGGACCCAGTGCTAGAATGGCTAATTGCTGGCTCGGTCTTTTGTATACAGTGCAGCACGTAAAAGGACTGTGATCAAAGAATGCAGGTGCTGCTGAGGGCAATGAGAATGCAAGCACAGTGATTGCTTGCCGGATACAATATATAACGTTTCATTTAGCCGTGCTTTGCTTTGCTCCATGATAGGATTTTGTAAGGATTGCTGAATGATTTTGACTGGAGTGATTTAGCAAATGCGTTGTTTAAGCACAACTAAAAATTTATACTTCTTCTTAAATCCTCCTCCTGTTTTTTCCTCTTTTAACACCTGAGGAAAACATAACCACTACTGCAGATCTTACTTAGATAAAGGTTTGGTTTCATATTCTTCAGTATGTTAGACGTGGCTATCACAGTTAATTTTTGCTGGGTCCACGATCTTGTAGTGGAGGAGAGTGAAGTTACACAGTGCATCTTAGCTTACATATCTTCACAGTGAGAACAGAAGAAGTCACAAATAATTTTATGGCTATATTTACCATACCTAGATTTTCTTCAGTTCCCACTCTGCTCTTATCCTGCCAATCTTTTCATTTATTGTTCTCATCAAATAGCAAAGAGAAGTCTATTGTGAAGCTTTCTCCTTTTTTAACAGCCATCCTATTTGATCACCCCCCAAAAATAGCACAAGCCATATGAAACAAGTGGAGCTGTGGACCCTGTCTTGGAGAGCATGCATGAGTAATTAAATAACATGTCCTTCTGTCACCATTTTTGCAGGGAAGGGGATTAAAATCTGTGTTCACAGGCTGAGAGCAGGTGTCTGTGATGAGACCCCATGCTGTGACATGGATGCAGCACATTCTTACATGAAAAGCCCTGGCTGATGAAATGACCACAGGAAGACAACATGGAACCCTCCCAGCACAATCAGAAGAAGCTTAATTAAACTCTGTGGTTAATTTTAAAGTGAGTGTGTGCCTTTTTTAGAAAAGCATTAAGAAAACTGAAAACATGGCATTTTTAAAAATTATATTCTGGTCTTCCTGACATTCTTCAAGCAAACTCTCTTGTTTCTTGCATGGTCAAATGATACAGTGACTCAGAAATGAACACACACGTGTTTACGTAGATGGGATTTAGTAACTTGTCCAATGTGGTTTTGGAGGTTTTTTCCTTAGTTGTGGACATTTTTTTTCCTTTGGCAGAAGGCAGCAATGAACCCACAGTTTCTGCAGTTATTCTTGACACAGTTGTTTTAGTTGTAATTATATGACTGAAAGCACACAGAGACTACAAATTCCCTATAATCTTGTTAGAACTTTCATTAGAGAAGGTAAAAAATAATTGGCAAACTCAGAGAAAAGATTAATGCTTGCGTTAGAATGATTAAAAAAAAAAAAAAGACAGAACTACTGATGGCAACAGTACTTTGCCTTGTATTACATGTACTTTTCCACTAGAGAACTTAAAAGGCTTTCCTGATTTCTGTGAAGCAACTTGAGAAATTCTTTACATGTACATGTGAATGATTATGGCTGTTGTAACTTTGGTAAAGCAGAGGTTTGAAACAAGAACCACTTGCTCTGACAATGCAGTGAGTCTGTGTTGGAACTGGAAAGTCAAGACTAAAGTACTCATGCTCACCTTAATGCAGAATATGGGGTAAAAAAAGGTGACCTAGCTATATATTTTTTGATGGAGTGACAAAGAACAGCTTAAAGGTTCATAGACACCTTTGCTTTTTTCAGTAGAAGAATTTGCTCTTTCTTTCTGGTCCTTTTTTCTTTTTTCCTTCAGTGTGGTTTGGGGTTTTTTTTCTTTAGCCTCAATACAGCCAAGGTCCTTCTCAAACATGAAAGAAGGCTCTGAGAAATTCATTAGCCAAATTAGAGATAAAATAATGAGGGGGTGAGAAGGAGGCAGCAAGGGATGGGGGTGGGAGGGGAAATGTGGACAAGGATAGCTAGAGACAGTTCTCTGCTAGGGTAGCTGATTAAAACAATGGCAGAGTACCTTGACTAATGTAAAGTTAATTAAAACTGTATAGGACAAAGCACTTCTAAATATACTATAGGGATCAATCTTGCTATGGCAAATCCATCCCCAGTGAAATTTCATTGACTTCAATGGGTTTTCTTCTGGGATGAATTTGGACTGATAACCTAATAATTCTTTTCTGTCTTTAATTTCTGAGGACTTTTTGTCAGAAGCATGGCAAGGAACTTTAGTCTGGCTTTCAAAAGTGCTGAACACCTAAAACTCCTACCAAGGCCTCCTGGAATTACAGGTACTTGATACCACTGCTAATTTAAGCTGAATTAACTGTTTCATGTTTGCTGTGAGTTTACTTTGGGTACTGTGCCAACACATCTGCAAAACGACCCTAAGCTAACCTCCTAAATCTTCTGAGGAAGAAACTTCCTATGCATAGGTGCAACACCTCACACAATGCAATGCAAAGCATTAGGAAAGGCCTCTAGGCAGTAATACAGGAAAATTAATTAGTAAAAACAACATTAAATTATAAATTCACAGCATCTGTATTTGCAAGGCAATGGAGAATATGTACTTGGGCTGGTTATGGCATATTTCTGTTACCCAGTTTCCAACTGATTGTCCGTGGTCTGATTTGTCAGATAAATTGTGTCCAATGCGTTCATAGTTTCTTATGTGAAACTTTTAAGTTCACTTCTTTTAAGTGAACTTAAAAACTGTCTTTTTATGCCCCTGAAAAAACCATATTGAGAAACAGGAAAAAATAAATGAAGGAATCTTACAGTGGAAGTTACAGCTGTCATCTCTGAGGTGTCCAGGACTATAATGTAAAACCACATCAGACTTTTTTTGAAAGCTTCAAGTGAAACAGAGAACATACTTTTTGGAGCATTTTTCCTTTTACTGCGCTACTATTGTAAAGCCCCCTCTGCTTTGGCTTCCACTCCATGGAATATGTACATCATGTAGATAATGATAGTGTTTCAATGGCACGGTTCTTTCTCTTATTTAACTTTTTGGCTTTAACTGACAAAAAAAAAAAAACCAAGCAAATTAATTTCCAACAACAGAAACCTTCACCATTCAATGAATTGTGCTCTGGTTTTATTCTAAGGCTGGCTCTGAGAGTAGGATTACTAGTTTATCTCTGTTACTTCAAAAAACAGATCTGTTCGATTACCCAAATGTTTGGTTTTAAAAAGGGCAGCTCCTGGGGATCTTAAAGAAATCCACAGTGCAACAGGGAAGGAATATAATAGACTGTTTTGGAAAAAAATACAATGAGGGGAAAACATAACATACAATACATTTGGTGTGAACTTTTCCCAGAAGATTGCTCGAGCCTCATAGTTCGCTTACAACCAAAGTACAGCGATGCTGGGCAGCCTGCCAGTTCTTGTTATTGTAGTACTGTGTGAGCCAGTTCCCTGATGAAGAAAGAAAAGGAGAGAGAGAGAGAGAGAGAGAGAGGGAGAGAGTTTTCGTTGCCTTTCATAAGTGTCCCATACTTTCCACTCTGCTCTCTCTGAACACCCAGCCACTCTTTACACCAAGGTGCTCTTGTGCAGGCTACACCATGCAGATGTCGCGCTCCCCGTGTCGCGTGCGGTGCTGTCACGGTTCAAGAGGGCTGACACAGGGCTGCATCGCCTCACTGCACTGGGGCTTTCAGATGACAGCTCTGCCTGACAGTCTAACACTAATGCACCCTCTGATATGCGTAGTGAGGATGAGTAACACCTTGTCCTCGCAGCAGAAGTATCTGGGAAGGGAAGCATTCCTAGGAGTGGGTGCCAGGCTAAGTTGCATGTCTACACTGAATTTTGCAGTCAGATGTGAGCCAGGATAGCTTGGGCTTAATACCATGCCACAGATGCCAGTGAGGCATCTCAGAGTTGCTCAGAGCACTGGCAGACCTTCTTCATGTCAGCCTGAAAAACAGCACACAGACACAGATGAGTTAAAGGCTCACAGGCTGGCCCTGGATGTATAGCAAAACTGAGTATGGATGAAAGAGGCTCCCACGTTCTTGCATCTATATTCTACCTGGAAAATCATCCAAGAACACTTCAAAATCAGCAAACATGGCATGGGGTTGTTTTTATTTCACCCCTCCACATCCACACACCTCCTCTTCATGCTGATATGCTGCCTTGAACCCTGAAACTACAGCACTCTCTGGGAAGCACTTACACAGCCTCCATCAGAAGCATGCTGGGCTCCCAAATGTGATAAGAAGCTGATAAAAATTATCTGGGCGTTAAAACAGCCTTAGTGGAAGAATGTTTAGCTAAATAGATACCATCTGTCCCTTACAGAGAGCACGTCCTTGCTCTGCCCTGGCCTGACCACTGTGAGCTATTGCTTTTGTGGTGCAGTCCATGTGTGAACGGGCTGTTGTTCCCAGGACCTGGGGCAACTGTTTATGCAATGTGGACTTTATGAGAAACAGTTACATTTGCAGGGATTTTTTTTTTTTAAGAGTTAAAGATTGGTAATGAAAACAACATTTTCGCCTAATACAGAAAAGTACTGGACTGGATCAGCTCAGCTGAATGCCCATATTGGCCTGTACAGCACATTTCTCTGGGGTAGCCAAAGAGGGAAGGAATCCTGAAGAACTATAAGCAGCACTCCAATTACCAAGAGAACTTTCATGTCAGTAACAAACAGTGCAAATATTTTCCAAGGGACACTAGCAGCTGGCACACAGCACTGACTACAGCTTTTTAATGCATTTTCTTTACCTCCTCATGACATAGTGGAACAGAGCATGGATAGACTGGCACTACAGATGGCTCATTGAGCCTCTATGCAAATACATAGGAAAAAGGTTAAAGACAAGAATTAGAGGGTAATTTGCTCTGAGAATGGCAGGAAAACTTTGGAATTTGTAAGACTAAGGAGGGAGTGCAGTCTACCTAGAGGAAAATCCGGCAGAGCATGAGAGTCACAGCTACAGAACTATTACCATACTTCCCCAGATAGAGACAGGAAGTGAGATCTGCAGTGGGACAGTCACACCATCCAGATAATCTAGGAATATTCCAACTATATTGTAAAAGTGAATCCAAATTTCTGCTGTGGGTGTTATTGAGAGGTCAGGCTGGTTGAGCTACCTCACTGGGTCCCCTAAAGGTAGACAGATCAATGCCCCATGATGGATGCCAGAGCCCTGAGGGCACTAATGGTCCTTAATGCTCATGACTAACCTAACTTGTGGCCTCCACTCACACCTCTTCCCATGGACCCAAGAGCCCCATCTCAGCTCAAGCCTGGGCCTCCATTTTTGTTTGAGCTATGTTGTAGGTAGAGTGGAATGAAGAGTAGTGACGGAAGGGACATGCAATGGTCACTGATTCCAACTGCCTGACCACTTCAGGGCTGACCAAAAGCCAAAACATTCTATTAGGGATTTTATTTTAAACACTGACAGGCTCAGGGCATCAACCATCTCTCTGGAAAGGTTGTTCCAGGCTTTGACTATCCTTCTGGTAAATAACTGCTTCATAATGTGAAGTCCAAACTTGCCCTGATGCAGCTTTACAACATTCCCACATGTCCTGTCCGTAGATCCCAGGAAGGAGAGCTCAGCACCCCTGTCTACACTTTGGTGCCTCCTCAGGGCACATTCAAGGACCTGCATGTCTGTCTTAAATTGTGGGGCTCAGAACTGCAAACAGTGCTCAAGGTGAGGCCACACCAATGCTAAATACAGTAGGAAACAAACAGGTGTGCCTGTGTTTAACACTGACCCTGGAGCTTTCTCCTTAGTGGACCTCAGACCTATGCTGTACACAGCTTATTTTCTGGATGGCTCTTTCATACCATGAAAGATGATTTGGGGTTTTTTTTCACTCCTAACTTTGGTCTTGTCTACTTTGAACCTGACGGGTTGTCATGGCCAAAGTGCAGGACGCGGCGCTCTCCCTGTTGAACCTCTTAAAATTGGCCTTGGCCTGTTGGTCCAGCTTGGCCAGATCCCTGCTTAGAGTTCAATCTCACACAGCACCTCACCATCACAGCTGCTGTGGGGGTCAGTGGTGGTATTTCTCAGAGCAAAAAATTTGCTAAAGGGGGCAGGCAGGCTCCAGGGAACTGGTTGTTCCAGTTCATCAGCAATGGGTTTTGAGCTTTAATTGCCTGAAGATGCTAAGAAGCAGGGTGGCTGCTGTAAGAAATTGGGATCTCAGGAAAAGGGACAAGACTTCTTTCATTCCATGCCTTGACATCTGCAGAGGAAAGGAGATCCCATAGAGTCACAAAAAGAGGGCATTGGCTCTGCAGAGGATTATGAAGGCTTTGGATGATTTACTTGAAGACCTTTATTGCTGGTGTTGTTTGACAGTGTGGCCACTGTGCAAGCCTGTGTTCCTTTTTCTCTTAATTACTGTTGATTCTAAAGTGAATCTATCACCCTGGAGGTGTGTGGCCTTGAGCAGGTTCTTCAGGCATGAGCTGTCTCAGCAGTGCTTTTAAGGCCTGGAGCAGGAGGATTGCAGAGGCATCTCTTCAAGGGAAGAGCAGTCAGAAAGAGGATCTTCACATACAAGCCATTCTGTGATCCTGGAATTAGAAACACTTCAAAAGTCCAACACAGTCCCAGCTGCCTTGGGAATATGTGAGATTCCTATTCAAACCAATTCCACTGACAAAAAAGACCAAAGGATATATGCAAAAAATTATGAAAGTTATAAATGTGTAGAACACATATATTTTGAAAGAATGTTACAAGATAGAAAGTATATTCTGTAGCTCTGAATCACGTATTTCTGATGGAAGGGATGCAAGAAGAAAATGCAGAATTCAAGTTCTTGGAATATTTTGTTTGAACGCTTTGTATTTTGATTTTTCGTTTCCACCTCTATAACAGGAGATGACCTGTGTAAATTGCCTCCAAAGTGTCCGGTGGTTGGCCGGCAATGGTTAGAAAAGTGGGTCCTTGAAAGCTGCTTCATTTCTGTGACTACTTAAGGAAGAAGTCCAGAAGGGCTCTGCAGAGGACAGATGCCTGTCGAAGTGACATCGCTCTGATCAGTTTGGGGAACTGCAGCACAGCACTAACAGGTTGTGCTTTACAGAGAGCGTGTATAGCAGTGATATTATTCAGAACAGTACTTTGATCAAAGTAATCTTTTGATTAAAGCTCAAAAATCCAGGTCTTGGGATGAAGTGCAGAAGCTGAAGCCTGCTAGCCAGTTAGCTGTTCATACAAGATACTCTTCGAATGTTCATAGCTGTAGTCAGAGGACAGCCAGATAAGAAGCAAAATTCAGTTCTGTTATTTGACATTTTCAGTATCAGACACTAGTGAGCACATTTCTTTCTGTTGTGGAGGGTAAAATGAAACTTCTCTTTGATGGGTGTCTCAGCTCACCCTTTACGAGCTGGTTAAAAAGACTGATCGTAGGACCTGATCTATTTCCATTGCATGTGTTACGCAGATTTCCTTAAAAAGGAATCTTCTGCCTTAGCTAGGAAGATAAATAATGAGAAAACATCTGCTCTTTAAGCTCTGGACTGACCTATAAATCTTAATGACGTATGCAATCCCAGAAGCAGAAATCATCTACAGATTGCAAAATTCTCTCATTCTCTCATTTTGGTTATTTTATTCTGTTTGTTGGGGGGGTGGTTGGGGTTTTAAAATTTTTTTAAAGCAATTTTATTGTTGTTCCTCTAATTCCTGGTAATTTGGAAGCCTGAGTGTGGGTTTTTTCCCCTCACTGTGTCATTATAACTGATAGGAGCTGGTGAGAGGAGGGCATGGCAACCATAATAACACAAGAGGGGTGGAACAGGCAGCCCTTACAAGGAGCTGACAGGCAGAGAATAATGACAGAGTAGAGCACAGATAACTAATAGTTTGGATGATTTACTCTTGAGAAGCTCTGGAGGGTAGGATGCTTCTTTGCCTGTTTATTTCAACCTCACATGCTGAAGAAAAGAGTTTGTTTAGCTACTTTAATATTTTGCTGCATTTTCTTCTGCCAGGGAATGGGAATCTGCTTCTCTCTTCAGTACTTCCCTGTGGCCTGCCTCACAAAGACAACATTGCTGTTAATAATGACAAGACATTCCTATCTTTTGCCTCTAGAGCTGCAACAGCAGCGAACATTTAAAACAATGGTATGACTGATGACCATAAAATTAAAGAGGCTAGAATTCACACTGCTGTGGAGAATGTCAGGTTCAGTATTCAGAGAAGGATATTAGTGCAGGTATTACTCACCTGCAGCTGAGCTAAGATAAGGAAACTCCTGACTCGAGGATCCTTGTGGGTCTTTTCCAACTCAGAAAATTCCATGATTCTGATTTTGAATTGCCCTGAGATACTGCAAAGAAGTGGAGAGCCTCTCATGTAGCAAGTCATTCTGATACCTTCTTGCTTACTGCAAGGTCAGGCTAATTTTATTCTCCATTTCATGTTGTTTTAATCTAAACATTTGAAGAGGTGATGTTAGGGTAAAAGTCTCAGGAGACTGTAAGCAGCATATGGACCATTTCTCTTGATAACTCATAGAACCATCTGCATGCAAGTGGGCAGGGATGGAGTAATTCTTCTCCTGAAGCTGTTAATATATGCTTACTTCTCATGAGTCAGTATCCATGGTCTGTAATTTCACAGATAGTTTTGAGGGTAAGATGCCTACAGAAATCATTCACTTACCTGTCCCAGACTGGGACAGATGGGACAAGTAAGGTGGGCTGGAAACTCAACCATCTTCTGGTGCTCTCAGGGTGGAAATCACCCTATTCTGAATTACACTAGAGAGGCAAGACTTCAATTCTGGAATGGCAAGGCACACAAGCACACTAAAAGTAAGATAGTGTTTTATAGCTCGAACAGCAATTCAGGGAGCAAGAGCTAAAATTAAACACATGGTGATGCTCTGTTTTGTTGTTTCCTGTGCCCTGAATACCATCTGCTTGAAAATCAGGTGAATCAAAGTGTTATTCTGAAGGGCTTCTCTTATTAGATTGATATTTTCTTTAGGTGGAGCAAAGAATCTTCTCTAAAAGAGGACATATTTGGGAGCCTAATCAGTAAATGTAGAAGAGATGCAAACTGATCAGTGATCAGAGGAGGGTGAATGGATTTGACTGACATCTGCAGTAAAGCAGTGCTGTGCTCTTTCAATTACAGGTTTAAGACTGCCACAATTGACAGATTAAAGGTGTTCACCCTGATCCAAAATTATACTTTCCTCAGTCAAATTGACCATTGTGTCAGCTTCAATTTGTTCAGATACGTCACCCACAGTGAGTGATTGGACTGATTCACTTGCACACTCTCTGACAAGGTCCCTGTTTTGTGTTCACTCCTTACTCTTGCTATTTCCCTTGTCAGACAGATACTCCAGAGGCATTTCCATTATCTCCCATGTAGCTGTACCTCAGAAATGTACTGGACTGGAAAGAAAAATCCTCAGGCCAATTATTCTGACATAAACTCTACTTATCAGAAAGCACTAGAATATGAAGCATAAGTTAAAATAGCTCAAAAATAGGACACATCCATACACACATATACACACCCCAGGCAGACACCTAAGTAATGCTGTGCTCAGTCTCTGCTGTGACTGAGTATGGATGAGCACTCTTAAATAAGAAACAAAAATGTTGCCTCAACATCCAGATCCCAACAGTCTCTCTGAGAATGGAAGTGCTTTAATTTAAAACAAAAGCAAAGAATTGTTTGCAGGGGCCTGCTCTGGGTTCTTTTTTTCTGTTAGAAGCAGAAGTGGCCTAATGCTTGGAGAACAGTTACCCTGTAATCTTCCTGACTCTTTGAAAAAGGAAGAAAAACAATGTGTACAAATTTCTGAAACCTTGCTGATGCTGATTCTCCTTGGGTGAGGAAACAGGTAAGAAGAGATGAGTTGCATTTCTTTCCCACAAGCTGGAGGAAAAAGAGGTGCTCATCTCATAAGCACAGAGATGTGAAGTGGCACTCAGTTCATGAGTTTTACCTTTAGATTCATCAGATGGGCTCTCCCTTCCGAGCCAGACTGAAAGCAGGTCACATCCTCCTGCAGAAGTTTCACATGGGGAGGTTTTGGAGAGCTCTCAGTGATGCAACTCACTTGAGTCTCATTCTGAGGTGAGGTAGGTGCTCATATAAATAATGTCATTGTCCTCCCATATTCTTTTGCATCTCTGCTAGTGTTTTGCTTTTGTTGGTTGGGGCCAGGGTGTTTTGGGTTTGGGGGACGTTTGGTGAGTGGGGGGGAGGGGGGTTGCTGTTATTTTACTTCTCCATGTATCCATGGATATAAAAATGAAATATTTTTTGTCAGGTTACAAGTACATAAAAATGTCCAGTGTAATAAATCTCTATAATCCATCTGTCACAGTTGCACACACACACACACACACACACACACACACACAGAGCCATTGAATTTCCCCTCTGCTTGCCACAGCAGTGCTGAGAGGGATGCATGCCCAGGTTTTGTGTAGCTCACAGGACAGTGGCATGCTACAGAGGCTTGTGAAGCAGGATACCAAGAACTGACTATGGTACCACTTGTTATCACTGCTAGAGAATCCTTTGTTTTCCATTCTGGAGATTCCCATAATTAAAATACTTTTATTCTACAGGGAATTTGCAGAATGTTCATAATTCTGTTGACATTTTTATCCAAATTATTACATATTTCTTGAAGGACCAAGGGTGAAGTTGCTGAATTTTGTTTTGTAATTAAGGTTTGAATTTAGAAGATGGGGTGGGGGGGGGGGCAAACTGCACTCTTTTTATAATGTTTCTTAGGCAGTTTTAGCACCTTAGAGAATTGTTATAGCTCTTTGAACTTTGGCATGTACATTATCCCCTAACCACAGTCATGACTTTGGGTTTTCTGCATAGTTAAAGTTATCAAGAGAGATATGAAATGCAAAATATAAGAGCACAGCAGTACCTAGTACTATTTATCCAATAGTTTCACCTATCTCTATGAGATCCTAATCACATGCCCTCATACATAACCCTCAGTATTTGTGAGTGTTGCTGATTTTCCAGCTTTCCATAGCCATGGCTCACACTACGTGGAGGGTAAAGAAAGTGGGAACCATTCCTTTTATCTCTTTGGATGTGCTTGCAGCCTCATGCATAACAAGGCTGAGCAGATACTTTTCATTAAGAGATATTACACACATGGGATGTAAGCCATGAGGGGAAGCCTTGGAGCAGATATGGGCCCTTGTGTGTTTGTTGGCTGTGAAAGCAAATGGTACCACTGGAACCATTTATGTGACTCGGGATTCAGTTTTAACAGAGATGAGCTGCTGTTGTCACTCCCATTTTAAGATGGAGGTGAGAGATTTTGATAGACAGGAAAGCAGAAACAAAGAGGGACCACAAAGGTGAGCTTGTTAGGTCAGTAAGAGTGCTAGTTGAAAGCAGAGAAATACAATCATCACAGATTCAGCAGGGGAAAGAAGCAGAAAACCATCACTGACTTGTCAAGATCTGAAAACCTTATGAGAGGAGGCAGGCAGTGCATCAACAGGGCTGAGCATCTGCATGTTCTAAGGAGAAACAAAGGTTGACACTTCTCTGCTTGATTGACAGCACCTTGGCCAGCAGAGACTCGCAAGGTGGCTGCCCCGTGGATACTGAGCATATGAATGCTTAGCCTAATAATGTTAGTCCTGGCCCATTGCTCTGTGTGTTACCAATAAATAAGACTATTTTTATCTATGGACAGTCCTGCTTTTGGGCCATCTGAGTAAAAGATGCTCAAAACATCAAGGGTTATATTTAATGTGATATGCTTTATTGTGCAGACTGCAGTACTGGCCTCAATTAATTCCTCCTTGAATTAGAGCATATCTGTTTGGGAAACAAAAATCCAGCTCATTCTCTTTTGATTGAAAAGTTTTCCAGTGATGTACACTCTATTGTAGCCCTTGGGAAATAATTCCACTTTAATTATCCTGAATGTTAAAAATATGCATGTCAGTTTTATTCTGATTTTGACTGGTTTCAACTTCCAGCCACAGAATGTTGTTACATATCTGCTAAATTGAAAAGACCACATATTATCAGGTTTCTGCACCCTGTTTGAATGGTGATTAAGTAAGTCTTTTGCCTTCTCCTTGACATGCTAACCACAGTGTGCCCTTCAGAATGTACCCTAGCCATGTGCCCCAAGCCCATCATTATCCTGAGTGGATACTTTCTGAATCAACACCCAGAAACACAGTATTGCAGAGATCATGGCACTACAAAACACATGGAATATGCATGAGTGGCAGGAGAAACAATGTTTCCTGTCCATGGAGTCATAGAATCATTAAGGTTGGAAAAGACCAGTGAGATCATCAAGTCAAACTGTTAACCCAGCATCAACACCATGTTCACCATCAAACCATGTTCTCAAATGCCCTATATGCTTGCTTTTTTACACTTTCAGGAATGGTGAATACAAACACTTCCCTGGGCAGCCTGTTCCAATGCTTGACAATTTTTTCCACCAAAAAAAAAAAAATATCCTAATATCTAAACTGAATCTCTCCTGGCACAACTTAAGGCCATTTCATCCTGTCACTTTTTACCTGTGAGAAGAGACAGACCCCCAGATCACTACAGCCTCCTTTCAGGCAGTTGTTGAGAGTGATAAGATCTCCCCTGAGCCTCCTTTTCTCCAGGCTAAACACACCCAGCTTTCTCAGCTGCTCCTCATCAGACTTGTGCTCCAGAGCCTTCTCTGTTGCCCTTCTCTGGACACACTCCAGCCCCTCAATGTCTTTGTTGTGGTGAGGGCCCAAAACTGGATACAGAACTCGAGATGTGGCCTCACCAGTGCCAAGTACAGGGGGCAATCACTGCCCCGGTCCTGCTGGCTACACTATTGCTGACACAGGCCAGATGCCATTGGCTTTTGGCCACCTGGGCACATGCTGGCTCATGTTCAGCCAGGTGCTGACCAGCACCTCCAGGTCCTTTTCCACTGGGCAGCTTTCCAGCCACTCTGTCCCGAGGCTTGTAGCATTTGATCATCCCAGAGTTCTTTTCCAAGTGTAATGACCCTGTGATTCTGTGACAGTCTGTAATGCAGTTATGTTTCCATCCATGGTGTTGATGAAAGTGTTTGATAGCAAAGTGACAAAAAATTAATTTTAAGGGTACCGCAACCCAAGTCTCACCTCTTTGACAGGTGTCACTCTGCTCTGACTTTCCTGAAGTGACTCCAATAGTAGGCAGAGCTCTGCTTACCTTGACGCCGTTTGAAGCAAACCTGGAGCCGTGACATGCAGGCAGTGCAATCACTGCACTGCAAGCCAGGTGATGTCCTGCCCACCTCTCAGACCAGACCAGACCAGCCCATCTGGATCTGGTTCTTTTTACCTTTCTGATGTTGCTCCTCGAACCTTAGACTGAAATAGAGCCAAAAACTGATCCTTGGTGACTGGCACTCAAAACTTAGTGACTCCTGCTGCTCTTGTGTTTGCTGGTGCCAACAGGCTCACTTTGAGGTTGCTAGCTTATGTTTATGGGCAAATGGTGACTTTAATGTTTCCTGACTTCCTACTGCTTGTTCTTGCAACCTCTGTGTTGTTACGGCAGCTGTTGTAAAACCAGAATGATAGATAAATGTGACAATCAGTCCTATAAAGCAGCAAGCAAAGAAGACAATGAAGTGCAGGGGATTACATGCATGTCATATGGGGAATATGTTGCATTAACTAAATACAAACATACATTTTCCTCTGTTTTGTCTTTTGGAATGAGAATGAGGGGGACAAATCAACAGAGCAGGGATACCCCGGTGAAACTTCACTGAAGTCAGTACAGTTGCACACCAGGGATGCATTTGGCTGATTCTTTTGCTAAGGGCTGTATGAAAGCCTTAATATAGAGTTTCTGCATGTGTGAAGTGTATGCCAAGACAAACGCAATGTGCTAAATGGAACCTCTTGATTTATTTAAATAAAAAATATGTTACAAAAAACCAGTGGATAATTGTAGTGGAATGGATCCAGACTGGAATCATCTGTCTCATGTCTCCAGTGTGTCTGAGGGAGGGGCTGTAAGGAATATCTTGCTTGTATACCTAAGCAATGTAGGATATGCAGATAGCAGATATATTCTTGAAACTGCTGAGATCCACCAAGGGACTCAGAGCTCTCTAGAAGAAAAAGGTTATAATCAGATGTAAACCAGCTCTTTTGGCTGCAGCTGGTATGAACTAAGAAATTATCAAACACAACCCATTTTCATCAGTTATCTTCTTTATAGGCACTTGCCTCCCTCTCCCCTTGAGTTCAGATCTGCTGCCAGTATGATCATCACTCCCCACCTGGCCAGAATGATCAAATTACCAAAAAAATAAATTACTATCAAAAGTGTTAGCGATAAACAAGCACAGCTTGCCTTAACTGGGTCAGACTATAATCCTGGAGATATGCTGTGGGCATGGTAGCCAACATTCATGCCTTGGGCTGGGCTAGAAGAGGCAGTGCCTTGGTGTGGATCCGCAGCAGCGTAAACAGCATCCCTGGGCAGAGTCTTACTTCAATGTTGGAACGCCATGGACTTTCTCCTTACAATGCCTGATTGCCTGCTGACTGAGGAGGTAGCCACAGCCCTGCACTGGCCTCCCTTCTGCCTGTGCTGACCTACAAAACCCTTTAAACCAGGTAACTGTTGAGCTGTTCATCAAAAACCCACCTCACATCAGGGGTTTGGTGGGTTTCTCAAGCTCTGCGTTTCCCCTATGTTTAATAGCTGGTATTAAAGCTCAGCCAATAAGGGGCTCCCAGAGCACACCTAAATTCCACTTGAGGGCTAGTGCTGGGAAGAGGGAAGGGGAGAAGAGCCTGTCTACCCAATATCTTCAGATATGAGAGACCCAGTTTTGAAGGAATGCCAGAACCTAGTGCTCCCTTGTGCACTGTTGGAAATGGTGCAATGAAGCTTCCTCGAGACATGAAGCTGTTCTACTTAGTATGAAATAATTATGCAAATGTCTCTAGGACGAGGCCAGGGTAATCATAAAAGCCAATGCCCATATTAACAGTGCATCAGGTACACGGAGTGAGTGCAACTCCCATGAAGGAGCACAACAGAATGGAAACCCTGAGCAAAGCTCTCAGCCAAGATGGGTCACTGTTAGGGATAACAAGGCAGCTTCATGTCCACATATGCACTCACAGCCAGTGGCAGACTATTTTAGCTTTAAGGGACTGTCTGTGTTAGGAGGCAACCAGCAAGAGGAGAGTGGGAAACTAGATAGAGCTAAAGCACTCCAGGAAATTCCATCAAATCCCTGGATAGACATTGTCTCACATGTTGAGAAGTGTGATGCTGCAGTACTGGAGGAGTTATCTTGGTAACATGAGTATTTCAGTATTGCTGTCTTTGGTGAAAATACCTGTTAGAAGAGCAAGATGGAGTGACAGTGCTTGCATAAATGTATTGGGGTGGAAAAAGACTAAAATATGGTTCAGAAAAAGAATTAAAGGTGAGATTTTCAAAACTAGTTTTAAAAAGTTGGCACCCAAGTCTCTCTCATTTCTAGTGGGAAAAGGGTATCCTAATTGGACACCTTTGAAAATCCTTCCTTTTTTTTTTAAAGGGACGTAAATTCATTTTAATTAGTTTGTATTCTTCAGCTGTTTAAGCACTTCAGAAAATGTCACCATAAGTCAACAAAGATGCGCTAATCAATTACATCAGTGAGTTTAACATTAGCATCCCAGTATTAAATTATCCTTCAACATTTTTATATGGTTTCTAAAAGAAGTTGTCTCTTATAAGACTAGATTATATGAAAAATAGTGCTACCAAATCCAAATGCCTAGGGCAGTGTAAATATCCTAACTTTGACATCCTGAAGTTTGAATACTGACATGTGAAATCATAATGTTCTTTCACAACCTCATCCAGGGTCCACAGAAGTCAGACAGAAAATTTCTGATGATTCATGCAGGTCTTGTCTCAGGCTTTTAATATGCCTTTTTCCACCCTATTTAGTGCCTGACCTCATCCAGCTTTGTTCCTGTAACAAAAATCCTAGGGAATCTCAATCTGTCTGGTACCTGATTTGTGCCTGATTTCTTAGAAATGTCAAGGTAGTTTGCTAGCATGGTTGAACAAAGAACAAAGCCTAAAGGATGGTGAATACTGAGATTCTTTTAAAAAATACACTTTTAAGCAATAAAGTTTTTTAGATTATACCATAGATTAGGTTTTGGCTAATACTAAGCAATTCTGGTGAGAGAATGAGAGTTTTCTGTTCCAGTTGAAGTTTGTGAGATATAAGCATCATGCACATCTTAAAACACTAAGTAAGCATGAGTGCAGAATGGGGTTGTAATTACTTCTGATGTTGGGAGCCCATCCTGCAAAGGAGGGGACACCACTGCAATTCAGCAGTCAAAGTGCTGGACTGGGCCCTTGGAGCTGCATACTTCACTCCTGGCCTACAAACCACACTGTATGAATTACTACAACTCTGCCAGCCTGGATTTCCCTCTGCTTAAAGGGAGAAAATACTTTATGCTTTTTTTTTTTTTTCCCCCCACAAAGCTCTATGGTAGGTGATTGTTTTGTTTGATTAGGGCCAGTTCGCTTATTATTACTCAGACAGCAAGAAAAATTCAAAGAAGCGAGAATTTTTTAGACAGTGCCATTAATTTTGTTTATGGCATGTTTTGCATTGGTAGTGTAACAAACTGAAAAACCACAGCTCTCTTTGAACCTCACTTTCTTCCTTCACACAGAGTTTTTCAATTTCACAGCGCACAACTGATTCTGGAGAGGGGCAGGCAGAGGGGAGAAGAGAAGTGATGATTTTGGCAGCGACACCGTTACGATTTGCTAAAATAGCAGCTTGGCAAATCTGGTTTCTCAAATATCTCATGTTTTGTTAATTACTGACAGCTTTGTTTTTAACTGAACGTGAAACAATGTGGAGAAATGGGCAAGCATGGCCCCTGACTCACCACTGCCCGGCTAAGCTCGGCAGGTGGGAGCAAGCTGTCTCCAAGAAGGGGCCCAAGCAGTAATTGCTGCCCCAGTTCATGAGGTTCAGCAGATAGACACAAGGGGAGAGTTCCTGGAACCCAGCTATGAGGTGCCCAAAAGGAACTCTTCCCGCCCCACGCTCACTGGGCCAGTAAGAGATTAGAAATCTTGCCAAAAAGGAATGTGAAGCAGGCTGGAGAGGTACCCCCTTCCCCAGACACGGTTTGATCTGGGTAACAATGAGGCATGGGATGACATGGGGGAACTGTTGGCCTTAGTTCTGTCCCACGTGGAGAACTGGGAGGAATCTAGCTGCTCTAGACCACCAGGGGCTGGAAGCATCCCTGCAGGAGCCAGGGGCTTACCTGGAAATGCACCTTCAGGGATAGGTGGAGCCCAGTCACTTTACCCATGTTTGCTTCAGACTAGGGACCACATCCCATGAAAAGCAGCAAAGTGTGAGACTTCAGCATGTCTGAAGTAAGTATGGGCAAAATGTGCCAGAGTAGACACTCCTCTTGAAGTTCTGTCAGCATGTCCTGGCCACCTGGAAGTCCGTGTGGAGTATATCTCCACATAAATTCACCTCCACAAAATATGAATCATGTTCAGTCTACCTGGGTCAACCAACACAGGGCATGCACAGAGCATGGACTCACTGGGCAAGCTCAAGAGATGCACTTTGGGCTGGGATCTCACAGGCAGAAATATGGGAACTTCGTAGGAGCAGGAGCTTGTTCTGCAGGTCCTGCCCTCCCTGTTCCTATCCCAGTGAGCATGATGGTTTCTGGTACCAGAACGTGGGGAAATTAAAAGATGTAGAAAACTGAAAAATTCAAATCTAATGCAAGACAGATTATTTCTTCTGCTTGCATGCATGTAATGAATCTCTTCTCTGTTCCAGGAAATATCAGGAGCCAAGAACATAGCAGAATTTTTTTCAAGGACCTGAAACTTAATGATATAACAAAAATATCCAGCCACGTTAATAAATGTTACAAAAGCAGAAAAAACACTTCATCTTCAAGGTTTATACCCATTTCTAACAAGTGGAGACCAGGACAAAAATATTATGGGGAACAAGGGTTCCTAAAGGTGCTTGTGTGGTGACAAGATGCTGGAGCAGCAAGACTGCTGGCCATGTAAAGCTATTCATGCATAATTGTGCTCCTAATGATCCTGTGGCAATTTATTTTTTGACCTATGTTTATTGTATTGGGTAAATGTCACATCCGCTTTTTGTTTCTTTATTAGCACAGCTCATCAAGCTCTGTGTGTGTGTGTGTGTGTGTGTGTGTGTGTGTGTGTGTTTGTATATGCACAACACATAGACATAATTACACCTAAGTCCTTCGGTGTCACTTCTCCCAAAGCAGAGTAACACTTTGCATATTAAATGAATTTTCATAGAAATAATGCTACAGAGGTATTTTTTCCTGACCATTTTGTCCTCTTTACTAATACATAAGAGAAATGGAAATAGTGAGTCAGAACATATCTGTAATCACATGGCATGAGGAGAAATTCAATTTCCAAAGTGCTGAGCTTTGTGTCTCGGTGCAGAAAGAAGTCTGTAAACTGGGGCTGTACAATGCACATCACAGAACTGGCATTCATGACTGATAAACTGTTTTGAGAAGGAACATCTCAGGTGTGTGTAGACAAAGACATTTTCAGACTACCCTCTCACTGAAGTTAGTTGGAGCTCAGGAAGGGATCTGTGAAATTGAGTTTGCACAGTAAAAGCATAGTGCTGGGAACACAGGCTGAAAACTTTGGCTCTTTCACTGCGTGACCTTCAGTATAACAGAAGAAGGACAGGAGTCTGAGAGTGACCTGGGGCTGCTTTTCCATCACTGGGCTGTCCTTCTTTAACTATCCCTTGTTTTTCTTGCTATGGATCAGGATCTCATTTCCTCAGCCAAAAATAAAAAGGCAGGGGGAAAAAAATGTCCTATAAAGGGATCCTGAATTATGAAACCCAAGCCACGGACCCAGAAGATCTCACTGACAGATTTCTCCCTTTTTATACAATGCAGAGAAGGAAGTATTACTCACTGAACTAAGATTTCACTGGATGAAGCACTGGATAATGTTTCAGTCCGACTTCTCATCCTGCACAATCCTTTGTGCACCCCTTCTCTAGACCCTGTCTAGAGAAGAAAGGCAGCCCTCCTGCCCCACAGGTGGGGGAGCCTCCTTGTCCCACCGGCCAGTGCTCCTCTGGGATGCTGCCACAGCTGTCTCTGGCTCCTCCTCAGCATCACAGGCGGAGGCGCCTGCCACACTTCCCTCTAGCAGGTCGTTGCCTTGACCTCTAAACAATGAAACTTTATGCAAAGAATGAAGGGACAAAAAAAAAAAGAAAAAAAAAAAAACCAAAAAGAAAAAAAAAAGAAAAAACTACGTGATGGCTGGGATTGAAGCAAAGAAAAAAAAATTACGCGAGTGCAAAGTACAAAGGGGGTTAAAAAAAGGAAAGAGAAAAAGAGATGGGAGACTTGAATAGCATTGAACATTTGAATTTCTTTTGTTTGAGAGGGTTTTTTTTTTTAAGGCTGCTTGGAAATGTAAAGGGCTTTCTTTTTTTCATACAGGTGTTCTCTATACATTTTTCCAATTAGAAGAATCTCCTTTATATATTTAGCACTATTTAGAGGGGACTGGGAAGATAAGGCTGCTGAGGAATGCTGCAGGCTAAAGCTAGGTTCTCCAAACTGGCTTTTGTTGCACCAATGTGAATCACTTAATAATTCATATTTCAGAATACATTAATGCAAATGATAATTTTAGCTTGCTATTGAATTTTTAAATATGCACTACAAGCAATTTATATTTCTGTTCATTTTGCCAGGTAAAACTGTTTAGACATTTTTAACATATGCTTGGTTTCATTCATCATATATCATTCCATTGTTTTAATTCGGGGTAATTAAAAATTAGGAACATCACAAATAATAGATGGAGCCCTGTGTTCACAGAAAAATAACATGGAAATTATGCTCAATCTTGCAATTTGAATGAAAGACATTTTTCAGTGATGCTGCAGTAACAAAATAGCAGTGTCCTGTGTTTCTGAAGATAATCTATATCTAAATAATAATTACTGTGATTAATTGGTGTCTCTTTTTCTTTAAATCATTAGTGGTTTTTTTCTGGAATTTTTTTGTTTAGATTTACAAGGGATATTTGGTGTAGGAAGGATAAACATGTTGTTCCTCTCCTACTGAGCTGGCTAGATAATTAGAAGACTCAAAATCAGAGGTTATTGAAGATTCACTTTCTCTTTTTTGTTTCTGGAAACTAATTGTCAGCTTTGACCCCACATTTCAGAGGCACAGTGGGAGCTCAACTGGCACACAAGCTGTGAGACTCAGAGTGCCCAAGCTGGGCTTTGCCCAGGGAAAGGTAAGCAGCTCTGGGACTCTTGCATTTGTCCCTCATCCCTCCAAGGTCCCCAGGGAAGCCAGTCCTGCCTGCCCAGGTGACCATGGCCCAGCAATGTGCCACTTGGTAGGGGTATATTAAAGCAGCAGCTGGGGACAGGGGATGCAGAATCCTGCAGCATCTTGCTCTGCCTCTGTGACTTGTTGCAGAGAAATAAAATGTCTGTAAAGAGGGCCAAGGAGTGAGGAGGACATCCTGAGGCCAAGCTGTGCCTTCTCTCTTCCCCACATTTCTGACTGTGGCTCTCCAGCTCCAGCATGTCTGGGGGGGTGTTAATTTTGCTCTCGCCATGTTCAAGGGGTTGTGTAATTTCTCTCCCATTCAACCATGCCTGTAACAAATGACAAGAAAGAGACTTATGCACCCCCTTCTAGACCTCTGGGGAAGAGGCATCACCATCTCACCTTCCCACTTTATCCTGCTGGGCAAAGGAAATAAAATTGCTGCCCTCCATCTCTTTTCAGAACAGCAAACCCATCTTTTACCACCGATAGCGCCAGCCTGCATTCCACAAACACCTACTCATCCCCAGCTTTCCTTTGGCCACCAGGAGTGCTCAGCTATGATAAGGTGGTAGCATTTCCTAGATACGAGATCTACAGACAGATATGACCCACCCAATAGTGGGACATATCCCAGAGCTCCCATATGCAAATCTCATCCTGTACTTAATCAAATATCATCCATCTGGGGAGGCGAGGAAAAGAAAAAAAAATTGAAGTGCTATTAGAAAAGAAATGGTAATGGGAAGAAAAGAGATATCAAGGAATGAAAACAATTTGTTATAAATTAATATTACAACCTAGGGATATAAATATGTCTGGTTATTGGAACGCACACTCTCCCCCTTAAACCATTGCTTGAAGCATAAAACTTCCCACGACATGCTGTATTGGTCAATGTATCTCTGTAAGAAGGTGCTTTGTATCTCAGAGGTAGCATAAGAGCCATTAGATGTGGGTGTTGCTATGGTAACTGCTCTTTTTTTTTAATTGAATAGCATAGTAAGTAGTCTTGTAAAACCCACCAACCCGTAACTTGCTGGTGCCCTGAGGCAGCATTAATGCAAGCACCTTTTCTTTGTCTTATTTCCTTCCTAGAGAGACACAGGTACCTCAGCATAAGCTGCATCCTTACAAGGGTAGCAACTGTGCCAGGAGAATATGTTCGGATGCCTTTTATTAAGGGGATGGTAAACAGAAGGTCAGGTAAGATATACCAGTTTTATTCCAGGTCACTTTATATATCACAGGGCATGGTAGACAGAAGACTCCCCCCTTCTTTTCCAGCTGAGATGGAAAAGCCAAAATCTTTTGCTAATGTGTGATCATTCACTTCTTTCACACACTGCACACCACCCCCCCACCCCAAGCCATGGTGCTATATTGCAGCCAGTCAGTGAGGCACCCAGGTGAAGCCTTCCAGTACACCAGCCATTTGGATGAGAGGAATTTTGTTTGGTGTCAGATTTGCTGGTTTCCTCTTTCTGTTGACATGTGTCAAGTGGATATGTGTTAGGTGCGACTCTTTCTAAATCTCTGAGACCTTTTCCTTTTACAGCCCTTCTCAGAAGATCAGTGATCTATTTGACTGCTGAGCTGGGTCACCTGCCTGGATTTTGGATCCCCCCTGTTCTTGCCTCTGTTTATGTTTTAAGTCAGTAGCAGAGTATTTTTCTACTCACATGAATACCAGTTCTTCTCCAAGCAGGGAAACTGTCTCTCTTGAGACAGTTGAATACTTGTTTAATCTGGTCAAACATACCAGGTTTTTCAGCTTCAGCTCCAGAATTCCCCTTGCTGATAATCATGCCTTGTCACAGTTTTGCTGTGGGATTCTCTGCATGGGGCTGTATCTCCAGTTTCAATGTCCTCATCCCACGAAGTGTGCTCGTACACCCTCACCCTTTCCCTCCCAGCCCAGCCCCTTGGCCTCAGTACAGTTGTGACATTGTAGATGGTCTGCAAGCAGGTCCTGCCCCTGGCTGACCAGAAGAGCTTCCACAAGAACCTGGGATTGCTGCCATTTATTTCTTCTCAGTGTTTTTATAACTCCCCATGACCAATCATCCCTATGCTATTCTGTGCAAGCCCACTGAAAGGAGCACTTCATGGGAATGAAAAAGACATCAGTGTCTTTAATGCCAAAAGAATAACTAATCTTAAGGCTTCTTTGTTTGGGATTTTCATTTTATATGTTTATATGGCAAAGTCCACAGCTGAGATTTTGGTAATCCCCATTCAGGTGCTGCCAAACAAGGGTGGCACTGACGCAGATATTTGAGATAAGCATTTCTTTTTATCCTAAAGCTTTCCCAGTCATCTAGAAGTTCTGCTTTGATTGGTGCACAGTTTCAGGTTTGGCAGGGCTCAAGCTGATCAGATCCAGAACTGTGGGTTATTGTACCTAAGTCTTCCGAGAAGCTCGTAAAACACCTGACACATGTCCTCATAATCTGCTTTCTTTAAAGTGCTGTTGAGGGCGTGGGCACTCTCCCACCTCCAGGCTGTATCCCAGGTGGGGCACGGCAACCCCCTAGTTCTCCCAGCACAGTTGTTCCACTGTGGAAAAACAATGCGGGATTTATTGGGTTAGACTTTTCTCCAAGGCTATGTAGTTCTTCAATGACATTTTGATGTCAAATAAAAAAAAGATAGCCAGAAAAGCTGCCAAATACAAATCTCAGCTTCAGACAGCTGTAAACCTTGGGTACATTAGAGATTCGAGCTGAGCAGTATTGTCAGAGCCTGTGATGTATTTATTAACCAAAAGTGAGAAAATTTCTCCTGCTTCAGAGAACTGAAGTGAACTTTGGGTGTCACATAAGCCTGGTGCTGCTCTGCCATTTGGGAAGTTAATTTCCCCCTAGAAGGAAGTTATGGCCTTTAATCAAAGACTTGTGAAAAGTGACTCATTTTGCTAGGTGGGAAAAGGTTTCTAATTTGTTTTGATATTTTTGGTCCTATACAGAGAATGTCCCTTATTGGAAAAGAGAGATTAAAGAAATAGATTAAAAAAGAGGAGGAAATGCTTGATGTGCACTTGAGGTGCCCAGATTTGTTGAAATATGAGCTTAGAAAGTCTGAGTGATCTTCCCATTCAGATCACAACGTCACTGTAAAAGAAAGGTCACTTTTGCTTGTATTCTGGGGCACCTTTTTCTCTTTTGTCCCCTTGGTAAGATGTCTCCTTTTGTATTATTATGGATGTACCTTGGTTTTGAACTTTTCCTTTTTTCTCTTTTTTTTTTCCTCTTTTTTCTTCTTTTTGGACAGAGAGCTGATATTTCATCTTTTAAAAGATTTACAAGAAAAAGAAATAATATATTCACCACTGTGGAAAAGCATGTCTCTGTTCATACCTTTGCATTTTACAGGAAAATATGTCATTCCTTTCAGATCCATGAATTAAGATGCACTATTTTTTGCTGAAGGCTATTTTAAATTAGGCTAATAAATTGCTGCTCTCTGCCTTGCGTGATAATGCATTACATTATCTACTGATGTACACGTATTGTTTGACTCTAATGGTGTGGAAATTAAATGTTAGACATGGGCCAGATGTTCCTATAGATGAATATGAAGTATGACTCTGTCGTAGCTGAGTCTCAACGGGACAGAAGGTAGATGGTGAGGTTTTCTGAGCAACAGCAACAAAAAACCTTAAGTGGGTCACTTGCATCCACACCCAAGATCCAGCCCTAACACTGAGCTGTTGAGCAGCATTATCCACCTGAGCTCTGCTATTATTCCTCAGCCAGAGCCAGTGCCTTTCTTACTTCTAATGCCCCAGTGCTTGTAAAGCCACAAAGAATGGCTCATAGAGATGGCAAATAGAGATGGCCTGCCTTGCTGTCCTTGTCAGACTGACAGACACAGCTCAGGGTGCATCCCTGCCTCCTGCCTTAGCTACAAATATTTTGAAGCTCTCCTTCTGCTCTTCTCCTTCTCCTTGTGTATTTTCATGCAGTGGCTGAGGGGGCTAACAGATGTATGTTACAGTGAATATTAATGAAGGTCCCCCACTGGCATCCCCTCTTGGAAAAGGCAGGGGGAGAACAGTTTACAATCTCACTCTCAGGGCTAAATTATCCAGTGACTCATAATCTAAGCACCAGCAGAATGCTGCTGAACATGGGTATTTACGATATTTGATAATGATGGACAGAGGCATTTTCAAAATTGGTAATAAAGCAGCTTTGCTTTGGGAATTCTCTGACATGCTACAGCTCACTAGCACCTACAAAAATAATAATCCTAACCATGAGATTAACCAAATGATTATGTTTCTGTGTGAAGTGGGAAGGAAAGACAATTTTTTGCATTATCAGTAGAGGTCTGTAAGCAAACCAGAAGGACTTTTGGGAGCACTGAATTGGTAATGAATGGATTCCTTATCACTAAAAAGGAGAGATGAACTTTCTGGTTTTTTTGCCAGCTCTGTTTGCAGGACTGCTTGCCCCACTTGACCATTGAGCTCAGTGCAACTCCATACTGAGGATTTCTTACCACTGCCCCAGCATACAGCATACAGATGGCCCCACACTGGCACAACAGGGAGGGTTGTGAACTGCAGGATGAGCATGGGAATGAACACTGGCATGCAGGAGCAGGAAACAGCTTGGCAGCCAGGGAAAGGGCTTGTATAACTGCTTCTGGAAAAAGATGCCACGAGGTAGACTGAAGTGAGACGAAGGAGAGCTGGCCATGGCCACAGCACCACATTGCAGAGGGTACATCTGGCTTGAGAATTCTGAGCTGCTACTGTGTCCTACCCCAGTCTTCTGTCAGGCTAATATTTCTGCAAAGATTTTGGGTAGAAGCTTGTTTATTGGTGCCTGAGCTCACCAGAGGCCAAGGATTTAAAGAGTCTTGTTATTTTCCCTGCTGAATGTGTCAGTCCCATCCAAGAGCATCAGGCCCTGACAGCAAGCTCCTTGCACCCACATTCATGTCCACTACAGTTCTGTGAATAATGTGGCGTGGCGGAGGGAAGACGAGCACAGGCTGTATCCCACTGCAGCCCACAAGCACCAGTACCAGTGTCCTGGCTGTCAGAACCATGAAGAAGCCCAAATCCCCACCAGGGGTGATGCCACAGCACTGGCCCCAGGTGAAAGGCAGCATCAGGTCTCCAGTGTGTCATTTATAGAAAGCTAGGATCACTCCTCATTGAGCTGGAGTATTTCTTGGGCCTCTTCAGTGGCAGGCACTGTCAGATATACAGGAGAATGTTTTCATCACAGCTAACAGAGGGCTATCCAGATTGCTCGTAACTGTTTTTAGCACAGTAAACATGCAAACCAAGTGCCTGGGGAAAGAAAAAAAAAAAAAAGAAAAAGCCTGTCCTTGCAGTAGCTGATCATTTTTAATTAAATCTCAATCTATCAATCTAGTTACTGTGTGTGAGGGAGCGAACCAGCCTTGAATGGTTTAGGATGTGAGTGACCTGAGATGCTCTGTGACCCTGTGCAGAAGCCAACATGGCCAAGGCACTCCTGCTGCCAGCATGAGGACAAGGCACAGGGCCAAACTTGTCCCACCAGCCTGGCCTCCACCTTGCAGCTCACAGGTCGACAGAGTCTGTCAGAGCCTGGCTTAGGTTTCTTCAGGAGGTGATATGGTTCCTCACCTCACTGAGCTTCCATGGAAAGCAGGGTTTGTGGCATTTGGGTGTCCTGGATGGTACCAGGACAAGCATGAGCACTCCTGCCCAAGCTGCTGCAATGCCAGCTTCCTCCCCAGCAGGATGGAGCTGAACATGGCCCAGGAGAGCTGGCTGCCATGGCAGGTGGGCACCATTTGGGATGGGACAGAGCCTGGGGGGCTCCTCCTGGGGACCCTGCACCCTTAGCATCTGCAGTGCATCTCCTCAGAGAATGGGGATACAGTGAGTGGGGAGTGAGTTACCTCTTAGTCTCTGGGCTCAAGGATTCTAATGAAACTAGTCCAGAGTACTTTAAAATGCAAAGGTAGAGAGGGTTCATCTGATGAAATGTGATATTTATTGTCTTAACATCTTTTCTCTCTCACTGTTAGCTGTGTTGTTCATGAATGAAGAACAAAAAAAGATGTAAAGGCAGTTGCCAGTTTTGATACCAGTTTTGGGTCTCAGAGGAGGCGGGAGGGGGAGGGAATGGCATGTGTTCATCTGCATTTCAAGAACAATGAGCCTCAAACCTGAAATTATTTCCTATTTGAAAATAGTGATTAGCAAGAGCCAATTGAGCTTACAGTATAGCATCCAGCATCTGAGCATCTGAGCTGTGGCCCTCTTTGAGCAAGATGATCTCCAGAGGTCCTTGCCAGTCTCCATCCTTCTGTGATTCTGTGATCTCAGAGATGTTATAAAAGGTGAGTAAATGAGCCTCTGATGCCCTGTTGCAACAGGGAACTGAGGCACAGAGTAATGTACCTAGGTACACAGTGATTGTCTGGTGAAAAGCACTAATATGACAATTTAACGTGCAGCCCTCAAACAAGCAGCCACAGCTGGTCATATAACCTTTGGCTGGCACTTGTGGCTCAAAGTAAGAGTAGAAGCAGCCCTATCTGATATATGAGAATGCCTGCAGTGGCCTTGATTTCCCATTGAGGCACCAGAGTCCAAGAGAATAAGTTTCTTATCCATCTCATAACACCTCCCTTGTTTTTCACATGGAATGTGCCTTATGTGTTAATTCATTTTCTTGTAACTTACATTTCAAAGGTCTGTAGCTCCTTAATGCATCTTAAGAAACCATCAGGTTTTCCACACAAAATAGCAGGTATTTTGGCAACAGCACCTTCCATTTACTGTAGTGGAAAAAATGTCATCAGTTCTTAATTCAATGGAAGCTACTAAATTAAAAACCCTTAAATTACCTGGACCCAAGGAAATTCAGGGCTTGATTCTGGATCTATCAACTGAATGGGAATATTCATCTGTGGAACCAAGACTACCCCAAGATTAAAGGAGCTTTACAATAAATACAAACTATTTAGTGATGGGGAGAGGAGGAGGGAAGAACCAGCCACCTAAATATTATCCTTTTCTTATAAAGGTGGGCTGTTATCATCCTGGAAAACTCATTTTGCTATAGGTCTCTACATACAACTTTCCCTCAGGGAGATGGGTGGAGGTTTTCTACATATTTGCCTCACAATTCTACATCCTTGCTGGTTACATAAATTAAAGTGATATGATCACTGTGCTTTGTTATCATGATTTCTTACAGCTCAAAAGAACTCCTGTGGCAGTCAGGCAGTAATACAAAATTAAAGTCAGGCATTTTTTACCTCTTCACCAGAAGGTGCCCAATGATCCTGCACAGGAAGTTCTCTCCTATCTGTCACAGGTTTGTGATGGGCTTGCCTTCTTCTGAATGGCACATTGGCGTCTTTGAATGATTTTCTCCTTCATGTCTGTGCTTTCATGGTCTCTGCAGAAACTTCCATAGAAAGTCTTAAATGGGAGCTTGTCCTTCCTTCCTTCCTTTCTATGATAAGGATCTGTGGCCAAGGAAAACTGAACCAAGATCTCCCAACTGACAGTCACCACAGCGAGCAAAATCCCATCAAAACTGCTGCTGTAGAAGGCTGAGCACATTTCAGCTGGTGGCCTGACCGACTGACCACTGCTCACATAATCCAGCCAGCCCTCTCATTGCTAAACAGCCTCTGGTGGAACCATTACTTAATTAAAAATGCCTTGACCAGTCCCATCAATGTGGGAAACCAAGACCACAAAGACTTTATAAGAAAAGTCAGAGTGATTCCAAATGACAAACCTACTCTTGCTTTTCCCTTGGCTCTCTAATTTCCACTGCAGATTCACGTCCTGGTGAGCCATGACATATGCACAGCACATTTGTTTATAAAATAACTTGCCTCTTCTGCTCTTTCCCCTGCTACAGCTGCTTCCTCACCCCTACACCTCATTCTTGTTCCTAGACTTTGTTCACCAAAAACTTTCTAATAGAAAAATAAAGAAAAAAGGAAAGAATTTTCCAATGGCCATCAGGCTGTTACAACAGTTCAAGGGATTTGACTTTCAGCTTCAGCCCAGGACTGTGAGCATGAGCTCTGACTGATGATGTGAGCAATCTCTCTGCCACACTAAGGTAATCACAGCAAGCCAGCTTGAAGTGTCAATGTATGATGGACAAATGCTTTAGCAAAACAGATGGGAAATAATAAGTCTTTATTTTACATTGTGAACTTACCAAGTACAGTTTGCTAGTGAGGAAACCTCTGCAAATACATCCCTGCAGAGAGCTTGAATATGGCCTCAGTTCAGAGCTGCTAAGCGAAATACTGAACAATGGATTCCTCTTTGCAAACACATTTTTGTTAAAGAAGAAAGCTGAGGTTAAACTGTTCAAGTGTACAAAGTGCTTCAGATTGGACTCCTGGCCCTAAGTTCTGGAATTTCGTCCCATTGAAAGTGACTTTGGCAAAATATTTCCAACCACTCTCCTCCTGCACCACAGGAAGGGCAGCATGCCGACACAAATAAATAATGGTTGCATCTGAAGGAGAAAGTTCAGTGAGCTGGCATAAGAGATGCTACCAGAGAGAGCTTTGCTTGTTCTATAAAGCATGAGGGCTTACTTTTGGCCTAGGAAATAAAGAGAATTTGCCTGCAAATTTATGTTCCTACAGTGTTAAAAATTTTCCCTCCTGTACTTGTGAGTATCTATATTTTTTACTAAACTCCATGCCTCTGCTGTCTGTTATTCTTTTCTCCAATGCTTCTCTTTTCTTCCAACTTCTCTTCTTCACTATTGCCTCCTCTCATTTCTTTTCCTTTTGTGAAATATCCCATCACATACCATCAATGTTTTATCCTCCCTCTACTTTATAGACTCCAGTTAGTACCCAGTAAATTCCCCTGGGCAGTTATCCTGCAGCAGTATTTCCATACCAGCCCTTCCTTCACCCTCTGCCCCAAGCCAGCTATGGACATTTGTTTGCACAAACTTTTTAAAAGATCTTATTCCACAGCTATGTCAAGTTCCTAACGCTGTTTCATCATCTAAAATGCTTCATTCTTCACAGCTGAAGTGAGAACCTGCTGCCTGCTTACAGTGGCTGGTAAAATGTCAGTTTAGACCACAAGAAGTCTAAAATATAAAATTCATCTGTGTGGGCTGGTTCATGACCCTGAAGAAAACATCCATCCATGCAATAATCCTTGTCTTCGGTCTACCACTGATCTAGCCATAAAGAAATGGACAGATTTTTGTTACCTAACAGCACCCTTTTCTGGGAGATATATAAGGAAACTTAAATAACAGGTCTCTCTGGGAAGCATATGGTACAGCAGCAGAAAATTGTGACTCTAGCAGTGGGACTCTGCCATGGTAACCTCACTCAACATGGGGAATACTGTGTCTTCTCCTAGTTGGTCTGTGTTTTCAACCTCTTTTAAAGAGACAATAAATTGTTTCGGTGGACAAATCCTCACTTGAAAAAGAGGTCACTTTCCCAGGGCAGGACTGGACTTCATTATGCCTACTGAGGCTCTGCTTAGGCTCCACTCTTCCAGGAGTGTGGATGGTTCTCTAGTTCATCTCAGGGTCACAGAAAACCTGTGTTACCCTTTTTTTTTTTTTTTTTGTCTGATACTGTTGCTTAAACACAAACTCAGACACTTGGCTGTTTTTGCTCATACAGCAGCAGCTTCTCCTGCACCCTCTGACCTCTTGAGTATTGGCACTTCCATTCTTACAATGAGGAGAACTGTCAGCAGGAAGCTCAAGGCAGGTAGAGATGAGAAGAAAGAGGAACTCCTGCCAGACACTGCAGGAATGTTGAATTGTCTATTTGTGTCTACGTCTGCCCACTGCACACATGGCAATCTATGGAGAAGAGCTCACAAATCAACCCCTTCTCAGGTGCTTTGAGCCAACTTTTAAATTTCAGGGAAAGCCACACTTGGATCAGCAATGTAAGATGATGCACCAAGCCACACACATGGCAGTGCCAGGCAAACTGTTCAGGATGGAATATTGTGAGTGGCAGGAGACAGAGGTACATAAACATTAGTCGACACAGAGGTCCCAGTTTCCCTCCGTGCTTTAGAGAACACACAGTTCTCCCCTGAATATCTTCCTGTTGCAATACTCTGCTCTTATGTTCTCAGAACTTTGCCAGGTTGAGTTGTTTGAACATTTAATTGTTAAATCATTAAACGGAATATTTTTATTTCCCTGTTGTCCATCCAAGGCTAGGGATTTGGGAGAAACTCAATCAAAATATTTCAGTGTTTTGGGTTTTCTATGAAGTTGAGATTGAAATCAAGGAGAGTTATTTGTTTGGAAAAAACAAAAAGCATACAGCCTTCATTCAGACGCCCTAACACTGTGCTGCTTGAAACTGAGTATCTGCTTTCAGGATGTTACTGTGCATATGCTTGTTTGCCATTTTAGTGGACATTTTTCTCAAAAGTGGCAAATTGTACACATATATATACATATATAAAATGAAAATCACCATATGTCTGTGTCTGGAGAAGACTTTTTGAAGCTTAGCAACTGAAGTATCTGAAGAATCACACTTTCAGAACCTTCCAATGAGGATGCTTCATCCTCTCATGCCTAGAGACCAAATTACATGGAACAAATTATATTGCTATCAGGTGACTTGGCATGTTCCAGCCAGCAATACAATCTAGTCCTTCCTTACAGTGGATGAAGGATAGTGTGTTACTGTCAATGGAGCACAATGCTAAGGAATTTTCTTTTTCAGTTACAACTTCTAGAACTGTTCATGCCCAGAGAAAAAGGCATGAATGGGATGAGGTAGAGTTCTGGGCAAAAGTTGAGCAAGGGAGATAATATTAACCTTAATTTCAATATTTTCTCATTTGTAACCTGCTTTATTCTGGCATCTTTGTATTCATTCCTTATGATGCAATTATGTGCATTTAAAATATCCTTATTATTTACAGGCAAGCATAATAGTAAAATATATGCATCATTTTCTTTGCACTGTAGCTGCATAAAAGGTTTATGGAATTGTCTATGACAGTTCCCTGACAGGGAAAACCAGAGATATTACTATAGTAACATTCAAAGGTGATTGCAACAAAAATAAATTAATTCAAACTAAGGCAATATTTGCTCACATAACGTGAGTAATTTGAATTGTGAATTCCTGACAGTGGTGAAGAAGGAAAAAATCATCAAGGAAGAGTGACAATGTGTCCTCACTCCATACTGCAGAATCCAAAGACTCTCACTGTCAACCAAGGAAAAAACAATAACACAAAAGTAGAACATATATTCCTGTTTAGCAGACTTAAGTTATGCACTAAAAGTGGGCCGAGTTGGCTTTCACATATGCTTTGGGTTGCCTCTTGATTTCTGTGCAAGCTCCTGTTTATAGCAGGGATGTATCTGTGCAGAGAGGGACCCAGTGCCCCTTGGATCAGGCTGTGAATATGAAAGACAGAGAACTTCATCACAGATCAGAAACATGCAGAAAGAATCTGAAAGCAGATTTTGCCCTGCTCAAGAGCCTGGCATCAAATGTGGGCATTCCTGTTCTGCTCCCAGCAAAGTATACATAATAATAAAAATCAAAGTAAAGCCTCTGTGCTCCTGCAGACCTCTGAGCTCTTAAATAGGTAAAGCCAAGCTGCCAAATTCTGCTCTTCCTGTACATCTCCACTGATGTGCCAGTGATAGAGTCTGACATTAGGAGATTAGCACAGTGCAGGTGGGATGCAGAACACCACAAAAGGACAAGATCATGATTTTTCCATACAGAAAGACTGAGGAGGGGTTCCCGCTCGGAGTGATTTCACTTTAGATGACAGGTAAAGAAAAGAAATAAATAGAAGACTGTGCACTTCTCTCTAACGTGCTGTAGCAGTTTGGCTGGATACAATGGCAGCTGTGAGTTTTGGGAGATGCTCCTCAGAACAGTGAAGGCACAGGGAAAATGCAGCCATATGAGACACAGAATTCCCTCTCTCTGCCCCTAATATATGCTACATTTACTCAAGAAGGGGCAAAACACACTTCAGATGCCATTACCACACGAAAATAGATTGTATCTTAGACTAGGTGCCTTGCCTTGTAAATCAAGGAATGGCGCTCACATAGAGTGATTTGCACAACTGCCATTCTCAGCCTACCTCAGAGGCTGAATCCAGGAGAGGCAATCCCACAGGCAGCTGCCTTGGTGAGGGGGGAATGCCATGCATCCAAGGGCATGGGGTGGGGAGGTGGAGGAGAAGGACAGGACATAGGCAAGGGAAAGAATTTAGCTTTACCCTCTAAAATCCAACCCTCTCCCTGAAGAAAAAATATTTTTTAATCACCTTGACAGACAGTGTAGCCAGCTCTGAAGTAGAAAAGTTCAAAGAAATTGTGCTTCTGCTGCCTAAATTTTAATTAGTCTGTAGGTAAATGGGAGCTTTGAAGTTGTCTACACAGCAGTTTCCATGTGCCATGTTGACTTGAAGAGATATTCAATAGAGAGCAATATTCAAAGCTGCCCTCTGCAGATGTGTAAACGATTCCACAAAGTGCAAATGTGTGCAATTAGGTCTTAGCCTGAAAGATCTTTGTAAGGATGTGCATACTAATTCCAAAAAGAGACCTTCCACAGAGACGTATAGGTCTCCAAAGAATAGCTGCAAAGTCAGGTTCCCAGAGGTGCCGAGATCTGCAGACCCAGTGCAGACCATCGTGTCGTGGCTTAGGCTGAGAAGCTCTGAGCGATAAATTTGTGTAAGCGACTAATTCCTCCAGATTGTACAAAAATCAGATGGTGTTCATTTCCATGATAATTCGTGCTTTGGTTGAGCTACTTTTGACTTACAGTGAGAGATGAATTTGACCTGCTCTCTCTTTCTCATCTGCTGGGCTGCAGCTGTGCCCTCTAGCACTGTATATGTGTTCCAAGCTCATCTAGATGTTGAAACAAAAGCACAAATTAGATGACAATCTTCCATTCTTTCTGTGTGCTGCCAATACCTGTTTGTCACTATAATGGTATTAATCATCCTTTATTTATAGCAGAACATTGGAAGCTTCCATTTTTCCTTTTTGAATTATTTGTAGGACAACAGGTGCACAACTTAAGCAGGTGTATGGATGTGTGCATATGCTGTGAGTTTGCTGATAGCCACAAAACATCTTTAGTAAATTATTTCTTGTATCAAAGCTGCCATTATTTTTATTTCATGCCTAAACTTAATTCCACAGCTGTTAGCTCCCACACTCCATTAGCTGTTTTGTGTCACAACTGCAGAAATGCAGCTCAGGGGTGCAAGACCTCTTCTCTCACCCTCCAAAAACCCACACAAACAAAACATCTCTAAACCATACACTGGTTCCAGTTTCTTCTGAAACTTGGGAGAGGCACTGGAAATGTATCAACAGTTTCCATTGGCAACTGCTGCAGAATAGCATGTTACCAGTTCAACAGCTGACATGAAATGCCTTTCCATATGTAAAGCGCTGCCTTAAACACACAAGGGACACGAAGAAAAAAAACTTTGTACTTTCTTTTTCTTTTGTTTAACAGTAAATGGGTAGTGTTGAAGTGCTGGATGCTTAAGAAATGCAGTTATAATTTTGGATCCAAGCTGTGAGAACACTCATTGGAGACAACTGTTCTCCCATGGGCTAGCCTTGAATAAACAATCACAGCTCTGTGTGATATTAGTTCTTAACCAGATTCTAGCATTGAGCTGCTGCCTCGCCATGGTTACTTGCCTTTTAAACCAATGTTTCTTCTCCTTCTTTTTTGCCAAGATTCTTGCTTGCTTGGCAGTGGCTCGTTCTCATTTGAACTTTTGCCCTATTTTAATCTCCACCAAATTTTTATTCTAAAAGAACCATTTGACTGATATCTCTTTGTTGCCCTGAATTTCTTTTCTGTGAGAACTTACTTGGGGACATGGCTTACGGGAAAGAGCCCGAGTGACTGTCTTCTTCTGAGTATCCAGCATCTGGCAGACATCTGTGAAATTAGAAAACAAAGCCACGAGCACAAGACATTAGCCACTCCCAAAACAAAATTAAATAGGAAATAAGGAGACACACAAACTACCCTGTCATTCATTTGGAGATTTATTTGTGCTTGTCAGCTCCTGAGCTTGCCTCACTCCAATTAATCTGAGGATAACCATTAAAACCCATGTAAGAGCATCACTCTAACACACAGGGCTCCAACCCAGAATACCTCACTTGACCTGTGCCTCTGGAGCTGGCAAAGCACTGAGGTCCCATGGACAATATTAAAGCCCTAAGGAAGGGGAACATACCTCTCTGGTTGCTTTGAGGCAATTCTCCAGGCAACCCAGAAGAAACAAACCAACAGCTTCTATAAAAAAGCTAAAATTCCTCCTTTACATGAAAAATATGTTATCTCGAAATATTTTTACTATTTTTCTTTGTTGTCTTTTGTGGAGATTCTTAAATGAGAAAATTAATGGGAACTTGTTGAAGGCCCTCTCCAAAAATTTCTAGCCAAATAGCTGATTAACATTATTTCCACTGCTGAAAAAGAAAAAAACCCCACAGCTTTGTCTTAGCTGCTCATTCAGCTTCTTATTCCTCAGAAAATGTCACTGTGTGGTTGCCTAAAGGAGAGGCAAGTACATGTGTATAATATGCATGTGCTCGTGTGCATGCATACATACAAATGTACAAAACCGCAATACAAGTATTTCGTACTAATAGTTGGTTTCGGTAAAATCCATTTTCTTACCAGAAGCTTAACTTCCAATTTTCCAGTGTTAATAAAAGCACTGTTATTACGATTTATTAATCACTCAAGCCTTGGCTGTATCATTTGGGCTGAATTTTTAGCATAAAGTAAAACACAGTTTAAGCCTCTAGGACAACATACCCCTTTGGTGTGCTGCATGTAAAAAGAACCAGAGTAACATCCTGCTTGTATGTGCATTCTGACAGACAACAAGAGGCCAAGGATTCATTCATCTATATTCATAGATTAATAAGGAGCTGTGTTCACAAACTTGCCTAAGACCAATTTTTCACCATTTAAAATTTTCTAACTTTCATTTAAATGTAGGAAAACCAGCATGTTACATCTTTCTTTTAAAATATAATCTTACTAATACTGTATATGTTAGAAGATTTTAAATTAAGGCAATTAAAAGTATATCCTTGTTTGCTTTTATTTATTGACTTTTAGAGGGAAATTTTCTTCACAGTTGCAAAATCAATACTCTGAGATAAAATTTCTAATAAGAATTTCCTTTCTCATAAAATTTTATTGGCAATTTAATTTTTCATCTCTATTGAAACAGTAAAATGTAAAAAACAATGCTCCTTTTTTTTTCTTGTAAAAGGTCTTTAGAACCCAAGCAGGAGGTACATGTTCAGCTGAGTTAAATCAATTTCTGCATCTTTGATATCTCTTCATTTGCACAGAACCCTGGCTGACAGAAAAATCACTAGCTAATTGACTTGAGTATGCTTTATATGCGAGTGTTGGTTACAGTCTGCTTTGCCTTGTATCTGAGTTGGAAGTGGGCAAAAGTGCCCCTCCGAACACAGCACTCTACTGCGCAGAATCCAGCTGTCACCTTGGGCAATCTACCCTTAATGCCAAATATACAAATTCCTAGTTGGATCCAGGTGAATTACTGTGCTTTCCTGTTGCATATATATAGCAGCAAACCATTGCACTACTTTGGGCACTGAGGGGAAATAAAAGGGCTCAGGGCATCACTCAGTCCGAGACGGGAACACAGACGTGAGAAAGACAAGGGTCCTTCCCAGTCCTTTGCCATAACAGAGCAGGAGACAGAGAAGGAAGGCTGTTCATAGCCTTGCATAGGTAGTAATGCCTTGCTTCATTCTAGGCTCTCCCATCTGATGATTCCAAAACTATTTGTATAGCTTGAGTCACTGGAAGATGCCAAGACAGACACAAATATTATGCCAACGTCATGGCAGGGAATTGGGGATGCGGCCAAATTAGGTAACTTGAGTCCAAGACTCACACTGAGACCCACACCTAATACAGCTCCTGCTGTGTTTCTTATGCTAGAACTGGTCTTTCTGGTGAATGGAAGCCTCCTTTTATAGCAGCAACACCAGAACAAAACTGTGCCTTGCAGAAATGCGGATGGGAGCATACAGCCACACTCTGTCTGCATGGCTCCCACCAGGTAGTAATTAGCACAGAATGTGCACCATAATATGTAGGTGCAACAATCCTTAACTGCTGGCAAGCCCCCTCATCCAGCACCTCCTACTGTTCTGGTTTTCAGTCAGAAAAACAGCAAGCACTGCCCAGCCTTCAGGAACGGATCTTCTCCCCATACAATGCCAACTTTTGTCCCGGTGCAGTGTCACTTTCCCACATGGAGCAGTCCCTTGATCTGTGAGTAGTGCCTATGACTTCAGGAACCACTAGGAAAGGACACTGCAGCTCAGCATGCCCTTTGTAAATGCATGGCCATGACACATTCATCAGTAACAATGACCTCTCTAATAATTTTCAATGTCTTTGGGCCTCCATGTGTTAAAAAAATGCTGCTATGCAAAGCCAATGGGAGAAAAAATTGTGCCATGGTTGTGGCTTTAAAACTGGGACTGTGAAGCATTATTTGTACCAAGGGATGAAATAACAAGTCGGACGGGTGAAAAAACTTGAAAGGAAATAGGCTTAGGGAAACAGAAGCTGGAAGTAATCAATAAATCATAGAATAAAGTAAAGAGAAAGAACCTTTAAAGTGCCCAGCTTAAATGTCAAGAGTATTAGAACAAAAGACCTAAAAGCAGGAGAATGTGTGACAGGAAAATATGCTGAAAGCCTGACAGAAAGTATATTCACTTCTGAGCATGGAAAGAAGTACAGGGAAGAAGGGTAGCAAAGAAAAACAAAGACATTCAGCAATTGTGTAAGTTCCTCTTCTTTGTACAGTCTGAACACACAGGATCAGTGTTATTGTTTCTAGAAGATTCTGGGGAGTAAAACTGGGTAAAAAAAACCAAACATCTCAGCAATGGAAAAGATCAATTTTAAATTTTATAGTATGCTGGGAATGTGTTATCTCCTATGCATGAAGGTATGCTGTCAATATTGCAGAGTAATAGAATCTTGCTTATGTTATACTACACTGAAAAAGAGCCAGAGTGGAGTTGTTATTATATTTATCTCTGGACAAATTCATTCAGCTAAAATTTAGGGTTTTTTCTAATGATTCTTTTTCAGTGATGCATTTAATCTTACACAGCTCCAGTCACACATAGGTCTAGGCATATATGTTTGCCCTACTGAAATCAATGTACATATCCATATACTTCAAGTTAAGCTGGTGCTCAAAATATTTTTCCAAGCTGGAGCCTAAGTGCTGATGGATTACCTAGCTAGCTATAAATTGCATGGTTGCTTCTGGTTTTGGCTACTGGCTCAAAAACAGATACCTAGTCTGTTTGAAGCAAGCTTACAATAACTGTTTTTCATGTAATATAGATACATGAATAATAACTGTTATTCACATAATATAGATTCTTCTGGTACCACACACGTTGGACTTCGTGAAAAAAAAAAAAATTCTGTTCAGATGGGGTTTGCAGTCAACTGAGCAAAGGCTGCTTATGCTCGCCTTAGCTGAAATCTGTACAGAAAGAAACTACCCCCCTTTGCTGTACCTCGAAGAGCAAAATTTGGGAATAGACCCTGTCATAGAGGCTGCTGGGACACGTGTGTCCAGTGAAAGGCAGACAGACAAGCTTCTGGCCCTGTGCTCTGGGTGATGGGCTTCCTCAAGCATGGAAGATTTTAGGGCTTGTGCAGCTATTGCACCAAGGATCTGGGCCACAGCTGTTCTTAAGTGCCCTGGTGGCTCCAGCCACTGCACAGGGCTTTTGTTTGGGCCAAGGGCCAAACAGATACCCTTTGCAATATGTGTGCAGTCAGGACACAGTTGCAGTAAAAAGTAATTAAAAACCACACATACTTCTTGTTGTGAGACTAAAGCATCACCTTAAAACCATGTGGACCACTCAGGCAATGGCAGGGGAGAAAAAGTACATCGAATTGGTTGTGAAATACTGTCAGTTTAAATCATGTAGAGGTATTTGATAGGGAAACAGAGAAAGCTTAGTCCATTTGAAAGAGTCTTCCTGCCCTTCTGCTGCATGCACATAAATGGCAGTACTGATGTGCAACAGTAATGTCAGCAGGTAAACTGAGTGTTAATGCTTGTTTTAATGTTTCTGAGCATGCCCCCTATAAAAAGGAGATGTTTCCAAAATTCTGATGGGTCTGACGTGAGCAGAGTGCTGAGTCAGGAAAAAAAAAACAACTTACTGCAAGCGCTTATTTGACAGCAAAGGATTTTGTGGTATGCCTCAACGAGACATTTAAAATTTCACTCATAATTTTATGAAATGTCTCTCATTTAAGTTGTCAAAGCCTGACAGGCTTGTTAACAGCATCAAGGGGTGAATGGTCCTTCATCTTCTTGCTCTTGCTCAACTGAATGATCAATGAACAAACTAAAGCTGACAGCTGCTGCAAAGATATCAGGAATTAAAGGAGATGCAGAAGATGTTTCTACTCCTCCCTAACTAATTCAGCCTAAAGAATTTGATATTTGTTACAGAAAAGGTTGGAAAAGCAAGAACAGCAGTAGCTTAAATCCTGTCTTTAAGTTCAGCTTTTCTGCCCACTCCAGCAAGGCCCACCAGGCAGGAACAATGCAGGGCAGCTCATGAGACTGAGGTCCACTAGTTATTTTCTGTTTCAAGGTTCTTCTTCCACCAGGAACCCAGGAGCTGAGAACCCATTAATGGAATAAACATGAAAGGCTATCAGGGTGGATTTACACAGTATCTTGACAAATTTGACTCTAAGAACAGTAAAACAAGTATTTTTTCTTAAGCAATTGTCCTCCATTAAAAAGCCAGTAATTTTTTGGATGACGCTAGCTCTCACTTTAACTTAATGTCTTCAGCCCATGTCTAAGTTTCCCCAAATTTTCCTGTAAAAAAAGTACTGACACACATGAAATACAATGATTTTTCACAGCATATCAATACTGGCTGAAAGCCGATTTTGACTTTCAAGACGTACTTGAAACCTTGTTCTAAGAATTAATGAGGGAACCAAAGCATGTTACATTAATAAATGGCCAGTCAGATTGGCTAATTTTCAACATTAGGTCAAGATTACAATAAACCAGATGAATGACATGCAAACCAAGAGTGACTCCAATCTCAGGATGTGTAATACACTGGGGGGACACACAAAAGGACATGGGGAACCTCTGCATAGCCTGCTCAGGGACATTCTGTGATCAGGAAGTCAGACATCATTAAATAAATGATTTCTTAGAAGCTATTCAGCTCTCTCCTATCAAGCCAGCAAGGTCTACACTGCAGTTATTACATGCTTGGCCAAACTGATAAACTTCAATGACGAGGTGACAGGCCTAGCATATTAGGGGAGAACAATGGACTCGACTTCTCTCAAGTTGGCAGGACCTTCAGCATTGTCTCCCCTATACCACTTGCATAACATTCAGCAAACTGATGAACTACACAGTAAATAAATGGACAGTGGACTGTCAAATTACACATGGACTGTAAACTGGCAGAACTTCCAAGTTCAAAGGCTTGTGATGCGGCTGGCATGTCCACCTGGAGGCCAGTCACTTTTTTACTGTGAAGGTAACCGAACAGTTGAATAAATTTCCCAGAAAGGATGTGGAGCTTCCCTCCTTGGAGACATTGAAAGCTTCAGTGGAAACAGCCCAGAGGACTGAGTTCTAGTTTACACTGCTTTGAGAAGAGGAGTTGGAGTAGATGATCTCCAGAGGTCCTTTCCCACTCCAGCCATTCTGTGATTCTGTGACAGCCCCATCTTTGTCTATACCTTGAAGGTATTGGCATACTGAATGTTTGTTGCTTTTATTCGAGGAATGGCACCATCAGTCAGTGTTTTTTACAGAAAGTGTATCAGTTTATTGTAATTTCCTTGACATGTAAGCTGAATTTACAACTCTATTGCCATCCTTATTTTTCTCATTTCTTACTTCAACTTTGCAGAGTGCTCTCTAATGAATAAAGTCTATTGAGTATCTTACACAATGAGAAAAGGGAAGAACCGATTACCCTTTATTGAGAAAGAGTCATTTTGAAAGCTGCATTTGTTACCTAGTTCTGTTGAGTCAGCACAAAGCCTTTCTTTGTTGCAGAGTAGTTTGTCTGCAGTGTGTACCACAGTGTCCTTTGTAACCACGCCACAATATAAGGTCTGGAATTCCTATCCCAGGGTTAGCAACTCTGCATGGTGCCACAGTCCCAAGAGAAACTCAGACATGGAAAGCCACTTCCAGGAGCTCCATTTTCCTCCTATTTTGTAATGCCATCCATCTCTGGCTATCACCAATGGTGGATATTTCTTCTGTGCCTACTCTTCCTGTATCAATATATAATGCAAAAGAATAATTTCCTAATCTGCACTGTGCTGTTTTACTACAGGCAGATGCATTTTCCAAGTGCAGTAGTAGGTCTCAAATCAAAGATATATCTCTTTCCCCTATACTGTTAGGACTTGGGAGAATCCACAGACTGGACTCTTAATGCTTCATTCCTGGTTCAGATGTTCCCCTGAGCCATATCTTTTTCCATGTTGCTCAGGGCAGATGCTACTCTGCCACAATTGTGGCACCTCATGTCAGTTCTGAAAAATTTGCGTGGCTGCTACAAAGAGATCTCAGCTAACCACCAGAAAAATATCTCACTGAACTTCAGATAGAAGCAAAATTGACACATGCTTGGGGATAAGAGAGTGGCACAGACAGCAGGGGAGAGAGAAGTGCTCGTGAAAGACTTCACAATGCAGGGAATTCATTCTTGCTGATGAGAAGGCCTTGAGGAACTCAACCTAAAAATGATTGCATTGCTGTAAGAATGAGAAAAAGATCACTCATTACTACAAAAGCATCACAGGGCCATTCAAGCACATTGAAAGCTTTTCTGAAAACATGCCTTCTGGTAAGTTTTTGAGCTACAGGATTTTTTTTTTTTTTAATTTTACATTTCAATTTTCCCTACCGTGTTACCTGTTATTTAAGGTCATTCTAAATATACATATATAAATGCAAGTATAAATGTGTGTATGTATGTATGTATGTGTGTATGCAAGAATATAACCATATGAGCATAGGTTTATTTATTTGCATCTTGTGTGCATGTGTACAACTACTATAGCAGAATTCTTCAGATGCAGAAATGTTTTGCAATCCATTAATTTTTGCCTTCTTCCTGCACCAGGACCAATTAACTTACAGGGACTATTTCTAGTGCAGTGGTCCTCAATTGAGGCAGCAGCAAGCTCAAAAGTAATTTTAGGCCAATTTTTAGGCAAAGTTGTGTGCTAAAACAAATGTAGGGCGTGTGTATTTGTATATGAGGCTCATCCTGCCCTGCACCGCTGCCCAGCTGCTAGGTGAATCCCCAACCATAATCCCAGAGTGAAGCAGGATGTTGGGGAGATGGAGTCAGGGTGCTCTTCAGCATCCCATGAGATGCATCAAACAAGAAGCAAGCCGTGCTGCTTGCCACTGCCTGATGCTGATTATAAGCATCTATGTTGGGAAACGGAGATGTGGCTACATAGGAAAAGTTGGAGCTAAGCCCTTCTGGGCAGGGATGCCCCATCTGTTCCCAAGAACCACCCTGCACCATCCAAGGCTTCAGGGCAGCACAGGGCTGAAACACTCCTGGGAATATCACTGGTGGGCAGGGAATCGAACAGGTCACTGAGTCCTCTTCAGCCCACCCATGTGCATGTGCTGAAGTTAGTCACTACCAGTAGCTGCTATATTTATAGATGGATGTCGTAAGTTTGACGTAAGACACGATTTGTTTTTTCTGTACAGCAGGGCAAAGGTGCCTTTCTCCTCCCCTTCTTCAGTTTTTGGATAAACCCTTACTTGTTTTCACAGGAACATTAGCTCAAATCTGCTGCTACTGTGCGTAGCCGATAAAACTATTGCTTGGAAAGACCATATGTCACATGGAACTACTCAAGAGGCATAAAGCCCTGCTTTTTGCCAATCCTTTAAAGATACGATTTTATGCTCAGTTAAAACGGAAAAGAGCATTATGTTTAAAGATAAACCCATTTACTGTGCAGCCGCTTTGCTAAATTCTGTCACCAAATTACTTGTTAGTAAGACATTTGGACTGTCTTATAAAAAAAAAAAGTTGTTGCACATCACTTTCTCCTTGTTTATCAGTTGCTATGACAATCCTAATGACAATATCACCACAGACAATGACTAAAATCTTTTACTAGAGACAAGAAAAGGCAAAAAACAATTCTGAGGAGAAAGTTCCCTTTATTAAAATACTTAGAAAGTTCCCTTTAGTAAAATACTTCTTGTTACCCTCTTTAACCCAGGTAGTTGACCAATATTCAAGGTCCCTGCAGGTTGCTTCTGTTCGGAGAACAAACGGATAAGGGAGTGAATTGAGCTTTCTAATGTGCGCCTGTTTGTTTAGAAAGACTGTACACAATGTCCCGTTACTCTGGGCACAGCGGGAGTCAAAACAATAGTCAGTGTTTTCTCTTTTCACACTTTCAAGCTTCTTTTGAGCCACAATTCAAGTTATCTCTCTCTTAGGTTTCTCTCAAGGTCAGGCTACAAGGGTATTCCTTGCTGGCTCTGGCGTGTCCTTGCTACTTGGTATGTCTGCTTCTCTGATGTTTCTGCTGTCACTTTCGGAGTTGCTCCATTTCATCATATGCCACCTTGTCCCCAGCCTTTGCAGTTGGATCCTGGAGAAGTGCCTCACCCCCACAGTTCAGCACTGTAGGCATGTGTGCCGCGGTACGCAGCATGCGGAATGTTACGGTGCAGCTCCTGGAGTCTCAATGAGGATGTCCCAAAAAGAAGGCAGTTCTTTTCCTAGGGAAAGGAAGCTTTCTCACCCACCATCTTCCACGAGGTTTCATGGCTGACTTTCAGCATAACACCGAATTTATTTCCAACAGTGTATTTTTGCTCCCTGTCAGATCAGTTTCTCTACAGTAGTGCTATAAGGTGGGGGAGCAGAAAATATGTTACTATTTCCTAACAAAACAGCCTCTGATGCAACTATAATAAAGTTGTGAAAAAGTCCTACAGGAGTTAAACAGATTTGACAGCATTTAATTTCCATAAATTTAGGGCCTGATCCTGCTTTTCTTTTGCTAATGAGTACTAGAGGGAGATAATGCATGATTTTTTCAGACAAACTAAAGACAGAAATAATGCCCCAGCTCAGCAACAAAAGACAGGTGGGGGATAGAGCTGTTGGGACATTTTTATGGCCAACAGAGGTAATTTCAGCACTCCTGCTCTGGGTTAGACCCACATTTGCTGTGCTCAACAGGTCTCCTGTCCAGGCCTGAGATACACAGACACTGTTTCTGGCAGCAGCTCTGCTGCTCACCATCGGGGCTCTTTGATTGGAACAAAGGTTGCACATAGCATAAGCTCCACTCAGACAGGGAAAGGTCTTTGATTTTGAACAGCAAAAACTCATAATAGTTGCATTTTCTTTTGCTTTCAAGGAAACAGACAAACAGCAGTTTTAATTTATCTCATGTTTATGCCAGGGCTATTAACACGGCCCATTCGAAACATAAGGAAACTGCTTCTAGTTGTTCTCAGGTATGACACATCTCTAGTTTTTCTATACTTTATTTTTATAATTTCTTCCATAAATCCAACTTGCCACCTCTATATTTATGTAGGTGATGGTCTGTGGTACGGGTTCAGTGTAGACTCTGATTGGGAAAGATCCTCTGGTATGACCTCACAGACCTGTAACTTTGGAAACTACTCCTTCACTACCACGGATGAACTGTAATTTTTTGAAGGTCCCAGCATCACAAATGATGTTTTTGTCCACATTCACAGCAGTAAAATAACACTTTGGCACTGATGGCACAGTCAGAAGTTGTCCTTCTACACTGCGTTGCCAGCCATTAAAATGGGGTGGGCATGGACCTGTCACAACTGGTGAACTTCATGCCATGAAAAACCTCTGAATTCAACAAAACCTCATTTAAATGGAATGTCATATGCCAGAACAGAGGGAGCTTGCACCTTTAATTAAAAATCTCAGGCTATCCACTCATGCAGCCAGTCCTTAATCCCTAGGAAATGCCCTTTGCTGAGACCATTATTTCTTAATTAATAGACACTAAACAGTATATATTTGGTTTAGCCTTTGAGAAAAGGGGATGAGTGTTCTCCAAGCACTCTGGAGGGTAAACATCTCTTTGCATGAAGCATCCTGTTACGGGTATATTGTATGTAAACTAAGATGAATGATTCTGCTGGGCTCTCAGCAGAAGATGGAGTTTGGAATAGCCATGTCTTCTGAACACAGGTATTCTGAACAGCAGGAAAATTGATTTGCATGTGTACAACTACTGTTGTACAGTAGTTGGATTTGGAGGGTGGGGGGAGGGGGAGTCATTAATTCTTACCTGAAAACTTTGAAGGAAACAGTTCAAAAAGCTCTAGTAAGAGTGTCACAATAAGATTCCCAAAAGAGGCATTAGGTATTCTCAGGTTTACAGGTTATTATTTCTTACATTTTCAATAAATTGATAGTAACTAAGTCAGAGTCTTAGGAAAAGATCTCTCCTCTCAAGCAAGTATCTTTAACAGTGCACTCTACAATAATTATACTCTGTCATACTCTCAGAACAAGGATTTGAGAACTTGTCACTCAACCCTGAACCTGTGGATCAATCCTAGATTTGCACAAACTGGTACATGTCCCAGTCTGATCCAGGCCAGAGGGGAGCACTCAAGCTTATTTCTCTTGAACCTGCCATGTGACTGGTCTTCATGCTGCCTTTATCCTTACAATGACCTTTTGCTGGCTACAAGACAACAGTCATTCTCAGTCAGCATAAAGCTGGGTGCTGAAGATAACCCATCAACATTTTTGGAACCGGTGCAAAAACCCCGTGTCAGCACTTGCAATACAAGTCTAACTGAGATATATTTTATGGCACAGAGGGAGCACTGGAACTGGGCTTAAAGCACTGAGCCACAGCCTCAGAAGCATGCTGTAAATGTAAGGAGATGACCTTATGAGGCCATTTTGCCTCAACCTCTCCTTTTGGACGTGTTCCACTTTGCTCACAATGCTTTCACATTCACTGGGTCAGAGAGCACGAGACTAACTCTTCAGTGAAGAGTTCAGGGCACTTGCTGGAGTGGGCAAACTCATGGGCTTCAGCACAGACTGAGGCACCTCAGGTAAAGCAGAACAGCGTCAACAGGAAAAACAAGCTACCTCCAGCCCCACAGTACTCACTGGCCTGCTTAGCCACACATTTTTAGAGGAGGACAGAGCATCTGCAGTAATTGATATCCCCACCCTCTTGCTCTGTCTGAGACCACTGGCCATGAGGGAGGAGGGTTCAGTCTCATCCTGTCCTTTCCTACCCAGCCATCACGTGTGCATCCCACTCCTTTCCAGTGCAAGCTGTAAGAGCTCTGTGGGTCTGGGCTAGTGCAGCAGCCCCACAGTGAGGTTCCAAACAGCTCACTGCACCCTCCTGCCTGTGTCCTGCATCCTGCCTGCATCCTTACTCTGTAACTATTTTGTTCTGTTTATGGCACCTGGCTTAAGGCTGCAGGTACCTTGGAAGGCAGTTTCCCCCTATCCTAACCTGACTGGTAGCACTTGACTGACAAAATTCATGTATCAGGTCAGGATCTCCTTTTTGTCACCAGCAAACAAGCTGTCAGGATAAGTTTAAAACTCCACCATGTTTAAACAGGCCAGATAGGTGGTTTATTCCTTCCTTCATCCTTACACCCTCCTCCCTTTCTACCAGGAACTATCATTTGCTGCTAAAGTAATGTTTACAGCAGTCATTATCAACACACTGACCTGGGACTTGCCATCATCCTGTGAAAGCAATCCTACCCTCAGCTTTGTTAGAAGTGGTCTAATGCCAGGTTTTTATTTGGTGACATATTCTCAGTTTTGCTCTTGCTGATCATAAGCAGCTTTTTGGTGAAAATCAGTACTCTCGACACTCAGTTAAAGCCACCTCTTGTTTAACCCCACAGGCCAAAAGCCTCCTCAAGCAAAGGCTGTGACCCCTGAACATTAGGTTAGACTGAATAGACTTTCTGTAGTCACTAGTTATAACAATGCCTATCTTTGGGAGTAAAGTATTAACACACCCCTGTGGGAAAAGAAAATTCTGACTTGATGATAGCATTTCACACTTTCTAAACAAAAAGTGAGGTAGAGTAAAATCAGGCCCTTGTTCTTTTGCTTAGCTATTATTCCTGACTAAAAGTGTTTGCTCAAAAAGTCACTGCAAAGTCTTTTCCCAGTCCCATATGCTTAAAATTATTACTGTTTTGAAAAACTGACATCAGCTGCTCGTGCCCTGCTTTGTTGTCTACAATCTTCCAAAGACCATTTAGCAAAAGTCCTGGAAACCCCAGTCCTGTGGCACATGTTTTCTCTCCTCTTTCAGAACAGTTCCATTATGCCACTTTTGAAGGGTTTGATATTTTGTTCTTATACTGATTTAGAAGCATCTGCTAATAAATTGACAGGTTGTGACACCTCCCCATAATTTTAGAGCTTTTTCACCTTAGCTACTGAGTGCTGCTTTTATGGTTTCAGAAGGCTTTTTGTTCACACAGCTTCCATCTTGAGTAGCTCGCTGAATGGGGTTGTCAAGACAGCTATGTTTCATGTACATTTTTCCTAGAACTGAATTCAGTGTTGCCTATAAAATTAAAATTCCTCTGTCTGCAGCAGGTTTCATTCTGCAATGGCTAGCTTTTGATTTCTGTGATTTCTCTCTTGCTAGCATCAAATCTATTTAAAATACTTTCATAAGGAGATTGGTTTTGCTGGTTGCACTTGAAATTCATTCTATTCAGTGTGTTACCCTCTTTCTTACACACCTAACAAATCTAGGCTCATCATTTTGCTCTGTGTTGTGCCCAGTGTGTTCACTGGGAATAAAATGTCTGAATATCTGTATCTAGCAAATGGGAAACCAGTTGTCATTAGAGCTTTATTACTACTCTTTCACATTTGCATCATGGCACTACTCAGAGGCCCTAGTGAATGAAGCAGCTCTGTTTAGCTTGGATCTGTGTGTATCTGTATGAAAAGTGAGCATGTACTCTAAATAATCATTAACAGGTAAAATAAGTCTCTGCTAAATGTAGCTTGAGCAACGTAGTTTTCCTTTATCTAAGATGTGAAACCCTGTGTTTCTTCTGTCTCCAGTAATGTGTCATCACAGTGAGGCTTTTTTATCTACTTTTGGTTGGCAGATTCCTGCTCTATGGCTTGCTTCTGAGGGAGGTCAGTAAAAAGTAATCAGACAAGCAAGCCTAAAAGCCTAATGTCAGCCTGTGGGTGTAAACNACACTAATTTAAAGACATAAAGTGATCGAGAGCTCTGAACAAGGGCCCAGAGCAAAAACATCAAGTAAAAATGGTAGGCACAGGTAAGGTCTGATTTTCTGGTTCTGCATGACAATGTTTGAACTTGGGCATGCAGAAGAGGTAATCAATTAAGAGCAATCCACTGATTCTTTCCTAGGGCTCACTGAGACTTCCCTGATGTCCAGAAGTCTGAAATCTGTGCTAGGCATATGTCTTTTCCTCAGCCTTCTTCCATAAGTGCACCTACAAGTACGGAAATGGAAACCTGTTTGCTGGGACATCGGATGAGACTCAGCACCTGTTCAGACATTTTTCACCTAGGGCCTGCTTAGGGGGGAAATCTGAAAAGTCAGGCAGAACAGCCAATCCTTTTGCAAACCAGACATGACAAGAACTGGGATCTCTTTTTATCAAAGATTGCTGGCAATATAGTTCAGGACAGGGAGGGGAGAAATAGTTAATTTTTCACAAAATTTCCTATTTCTAATTGCAAATTCTAGACAAATTTTAAAAACCTGAATGTTATTTTGAAAGCTAGTTTAAAATGTTATATTAATGGCTAAGTTTTATACATATCTTCTCACACCACGTCTTCACATATTCATAACTAGTTGGAGTTGTGTGCAGTATTATTACTTATGTGGTAATAGGGCAGTTGAAAAATGATTTCATTTTACTGGCATATCACTAAGCACTCCTGCTATCTGGTACCAAAACAACTGCAATATTCATAAATCTCCTATTTGCCTTGTAATGAAATAATATTGACAGCCTGAGCATTACAACACAAACAGGAAGCACTCTGCACTAAGAAAGAAGGCAGTTATACTAAATTGATATAATTATATTTATCTATCACTAATTTATCTGTTACTAATTGCTCTTAATTTTTTTATAAGAACACTTTAAAAAATGTAAAAGTGAAATTAAAAAAAATCTTTCTCATCTCTGAATTAGACTATTAAAATGGCTATAATTTCTGCTTTTCAGTAAATTTAAAAAAATATAAAAAGCAAAAAAATAGCAAAAAGCACCTTAACTATTTCCAGTGAAATACAAAATCGTAACTTCCCCCAGCTACAAAGAAAACAAAGACTTTCAGTAGCATGTTGCTGATCTTGTTACCAATTTTGTGTTTGGAGGTTTTTTGTGGTGGTACCATACATAACAGCTTATATTCTAAATACTTCCTTTTTGAATTACATGCCAGGTCAAATTCTGCTTTTATTATTCATTAAGCACTTATGCTAGCTCACAGGTATTTTGGGGATACTATCCATCATAAAACTGGGACAGATTTTGCAGTCTCCTATCTATTTCATACTACCTTACCTTTTTTTAATGACTTACATAAAAAGTATCACCTTAGTTCACAATATGGTGAACTCTCACTTGTTTTTTCACACCTAAATTACTGGACAAAGACTTTAACAGTAGACCTCTGGTGAATTCCTTTTCAAAGCACTGATATGGATCAGTTCTATCACACTTCATGCCAGACAATACAGCTAAGTTATAGAAAAAGCTAAGTTGTTTCTTGTTTTGGTTCCTATTACACTTCTGTGCAGTGTATATGTTATTTATGTTACTCATTCTGATGCTTTATTAAATCATTGCACTTTCCTGTTTTTTCTTGGTTGTTTGACCTTGTATGATACTTACTACTCAAGAGTGGTGTGAGAAGGGGCATTTGTATCTTATCTTGTATTTAGAAGGGGGAATTCTGTTTTGGCTCTCTTGTGGCTGCTGACAAACAAAGGGCAGCCCTGGCCAGTTAACCTTTTGCAAGGTTATGCCAAACCAATTACAGAAATTCGATACGAAGCACTCATCTTCAGCTTCCCAGTTGCCAAATACACCAGAGTTTTTTTCCCCACAGTATCTTCTTAAGCAAGCACACCAGTACAAGGTAGCTCACTTGTGTATCCTGACCATTTGCACACCTTTTCTGCTAATATTTCCTTCTCTCACCACCTACAACTCTTTCCCTAATGCCAACATATTTTTTGTAAGATCTGTGGTTGATGGCTGAAACCCGCCTCCCCTCCAACCTCCAATTGCTATTTGCAATGTGATTAGACAGGTCAAGTTTAATTTCAGCACCGTGCATGAATCTGTTATCCAATCATCGTAATGATACACTACTCAGACCAGCAGTAGGGCTGAGGATGGCAAGGAAACCTTGATTGTAAGTTGTCTGCCAATGATTGGAGTTTGTTATGAAAGAACACTAATGCAATCATCCTTGGCTCCCTTTGCCAAAGGTAGGGAACGTTCATATCTCTTGTCACTGGACCTGGAGCTGTGTGACAGATGAGTAAAGGTATGCCAGAAAGAATGCAGCATTGCAGGAGGGACTGCTTTTCCTCAGCGTTAAGGCAAGGGCATATGCTTTATCAAATCAGAACCTTTAAGAAAATACCATCTTTCAGGTAGAAGATACAGCCCCTCCTCAGCTGAATATTGCTCTCCAGGTTACATAATCCAGCCTGCTGAATCAAGAAACCACCAGTGGCAGTCCCAGATAACTTGTTTTGGTTTGCCATTTCATCAGTAGTTGCACGTGCTTGAGGCAGTCCCATGTTTAGTGGAAGATGCCTCCTTGCAGGGGCGCAGCTTCCTGGATGGCATACATGCCTTGCTGCACACCCTGCCAGGGCCTGAGCATCTCCCAGCAAACAGTCCTCCAGCCAGCAAGATGTGCTCCTTGATAAGGCAGGAATCACTGACAGATCAAGACAGCAACGGTGAGATGCAGGAACGGACTGAATCAGCACAGGCAGATCAAAACATCAACACAGCTGTCACATCTGCATGCTACAGTTTCTTGCAGGGAAGTGAAATAGCTAGAGGAAGGAACTCTTTGCCTCTAGTTTTCCTAACACCACTCCAGAGCTGCTCTGTATGCACGCTTTGCCTCTTTGAAACTCTTTGGGATGTCTATCACCCATGGGAAAAAAACCCTTACCCAATACAGACCATAAGCAGAGGCACCAGAGTCAAGCAGGAGCATTGGAACACTTCTGCTAGAGTGAACTAGAGCCTTTATTTGTAGCTGTCCTGTGACTGAACTGCCCATTCCCATTTCCAGAATACCTCCTTGTCCTTGAATGTGCCAAACACAAAATTTGGCACTAAGAGCTGACTTCTGCAAAAACATAAATTGACAGATTACCTTCTTTTTTAAGAAGTCCCACTTGCTCCATTCTCCCTACAGCCAAGCACTGGTGTGCAGTCCTGTAAGAATAAAATACACTTTCTCTTTTAAATCACTTTTTATTTCTGCGCTGGGGTTGTCCTGGCTATATAACCTCCGAGCTGCTGGCAGCATGGCCTTCTGCCCACCCAGGCTCTACCCACAGCAAACCACATGGGCAATATATTTATGAGAAAAGCTCAGCCCTCAAACACAGAGAATAGGGATCAGACAATTGCCAGGGCTCCCTCCATGACCTTGAGCAAATCACAGAATTATAGAATTGTAAAGGTTGGAAAAGACCACTAAGATCACAGAACTCATCTGTTACCACCCCAGCTTCCCCAGTGGTAAAGCAGGCCCCAATACACTATATCAGACACCTGAGCAAACCTAATCATCTCATGATACTAATTCTGTAGTTTTAGTGATTTCATAGAGTCATAGAATGGTTTGGGTTGAAGGGACCTTAAAGATCATCTAGTTCCAGCCCCTCTGCCATGCGCAGGGACGCCTTTCACTAGACCAGGTTGCTCAGAGCTCCATCAAAGCCGGCCTTGAACGCTTCCAGGGATGGGGCATCCACACCTTCTCTGGGCAGCCTGTGCCAGTGCCTCCCCATCCTCACAGTGCACATTTTCTTCCAAATAACCAATTTAAAACCATCATCTTCCAGTTTAAAGCCATTCCCATTCCCCCTTCTTCTATCTCTACATGTTGCTGTCAAAGTCCCTATCCAGCTTTCTTGCAGGCTGCCATTAGGTTCTAAAGGTGCTATAAAGGTGTTATAAAGGAAGATGCAGTTAAGTCTCCTTGGAGCCATCTCTTTCCCAGGCTGAACAACCCCAACTCTCTCAGCCTTTCCTCACAGGAGAAGTGCTCCAGCCCTCTGATCACCTTGCTGGTCCCCCTTTGAACTCCTTTGAACAGGTCCATGTCCTTCCTCAGTCCATTCTCAGCACTCCCAGCTACTAACACTTAACAATTCTCCCTACAATATTAACCTACAACGATGCGGCAAAAACTGACTGGAAAAAAAACCAAAACAAAACAAAAC